>JAAGKR010001542.1:0-121589 GCA_011419295.1 Clarias macrocephalus | reverse complement strand
ATATAAAATGATGGAGAACTGAAAAGAGTGTTCTCTTTGAAACATTAGGTCTGTTATATATTTTGTAAACCTAATTTTGTAACATGTATTGATGAAATTGTTCAATTAGATATTTTTTAGCTCCTTTGATTGCTTTAGGGGACACGTATAATTAACTTCAGTCAGGTCAATTGCACTCTATTAGCAAATGATCATTTATAAAGTATATTACATAATATGATATTCCTACACTATCTAGCACTCCACTGACACATACGCACACACACACACACACACACACACACACACACACACACACACACACACACACACACACACACACACAAACACACACACACAAACAAACACAGTAGGCAGAAAGAATACATCTCTTATCTGCACTGAGTTTCCCTTTAGGTGCTCTTATCTGCACCTTTAGACCAGGTGTCTGACCAGAGCAGGTTTAAGGTCAGTCATGTCAGGGACATCACACCATGGGGTCAGTTGAGGAGCTGCAATAAGAGCAAAATTTCCCCTATCCGGGGTTGAGTTTCTAAACACAAGGGCACTGTTCAAGCGTTTCTAATGAGCGCTACCAAACCAGTATAATCAAAGGGATATTGTAATGATTTGACAGCAAACATACAGGAGCTGTAGTGATTGCATGAGGTCCTATTTGTACTAATATACAGGGGTGGTCAAATGTATTAAAACAACATATGTAAAGTATTCTAGTTTTCCCTCTGCACAAAACAAGCGGTGTCACTAATTACAGTAGTTCTCACCTGTCTAAAACTAAAATAACTGTAGAATTCTCAAGTGAATTGTAAACTTCTGTGGCCCATTTCTGTAAACAATCTTCGGATAGCAATCAAGCAAGCATGGATTAAGCGAGTGACACCAAAGTACTGCAGACGTCTTTTTGACTCTATGCCCAACCGGATCCAGGAAGTTATGAAGAATAAAATATGAAATGCTGATTGCTGTATAACACTTTCATTGTATAAAATAACTAATTTTTAGTGTTATCTTGATTGATATTATAAAAAATTACAATGTAATTAAAACATTGAATTTTTTTTCAACGCTTGTGGCCACCACTGTACATGCCCTGGGAATCTATGGAAGGACATAGAATCATTTCCACACTATTGAGATTGAACTAACTTGTTTACCATGGCTATAAAAGTCTTTTTACCAAATTGTGAGCCAAAGTTTAATATACAGTTCTGTCCATAATACAGTAACCTCACAATATCCCTCCTGTAAGTTCATATGATTCTTCCAGTCATGACATGGCTGACAATTATTATTGTTTAATAAAAAATTTTAAATAACATAATTGATGTGTTATTGAGAGCAAATCATTTACATTGCATATTTAAAAAAAAATACAATACAGTGCAGCTGTTTAGAATGGACCTCAAGATAATAATAATAATAATAATTATTATTATTATTATTATTATTATTATTATTATTGTTGTTGTTGTTGTTGTTGTTGTTGTACAGAGTGATACTTTTTTTTCAGCACAAAATATGCAATGTGATAAACCGAATTTTAGTTCATTTTAACCAAATACCCAAACTGATCAAAACATTACTAAATGAGTCACACAGGCAAAGAAATAGCAAAGATACACATGATGTGTTTTTATTGTTGTTGTTTGTTTGTTTGTTTGTTTCTATGATTTAAAAAAATAATAACAATATGCTTATTTTGAGAGTTTAATATTTTTGTGACATTCAATATTTACACATTATTAAAGTAGTGATAACTTTCGTTCTACCTGACGTATCTGTAAACCCAAATACCCAGTTTGAAGTGTGAAGCCTCCCCTATTAATACACACCAGTGAGGCATCCAAGTAACAATATATTATTTTAATCAACATTGACCTATTCTGTGTTGTATCTGTGCCACTTGAGTATTAAAGGTCTTAATACCTGCTGCTGTAATCATGAAGAGTGTCCTGTGCTCATCTCAGGACATCTAGGGATGTTCAGTATGCTCATACTATTACACACACACACACACACACACACACACACACACACACACACACACACACACACACACACACACACACTACACATCTTTTCAGGATTACTTGTTCATGTTATCTCCAGTGATATCTTTGTGACCATATCAATTGTAAAATGTAATATAACAAACATTTAATTGAACATAAGACCCTTGCCACAAAAGTCATTTTTTCCCAAAAAAGGTGTTTTAGTCTCATGAAACAAAAGAAGAAAAGAAAGAACATAATTTTGTTTATACACTAGCAGTTTTTTTGCTGTGCTGGAATCTGTTTAGATCAAACACAAAAACTGCTTTAAATGGCAGTCATTTGGCATATGGAAAATGGCAACTCGATAGGGAAGGAAGGTAATTTTTAAGAGTGCTAAGAGATGTAAGACTTCTCCAACACTCCTCCTTGCACTGAAGAATAAAAAGAAAAAAAGAACCACTGGGTCTTAAACAGCCATTTGGCTTTCAGAGACACAGACAGAGAAACAGAGACATTTTAAGTCACCATTGAGTGAAATACTATTATGCACTGCAATGCTATTGTGCACCATGATGACACAGTTCTGGGATCTTCTACTACATTATATCTTTTCATATCTTTTCACATATTAAGATTCCTAAAAAGCTTATCATGGGAAGATACATACTGTGGTGCTGATTTAATGTGGGAGAAAGCAGAACCAAGTATCCAGTGGATTAACTTCACATCAGACTCAGTGTGAGGAGGCTAGTGTAGGATTTAAAATGAAGGAAGTTTCAAAAGAGAGATTAAAGAAAGCATTCAAATCTTGCTTTTCAGTTTGTTTCACCTCTTAGCTGCTGTAGAAATTCCTGAACAGCAGGATGGGTATGATATCGAAAGCTATTACAGGATAAATCCCAACCAGGTTTACTTTAGCATGTAAAACTTCTTTGTAAACCTGTTTTTTTTTTTTTTTTGCTACTTAAAAAAAAAAAAAAAACAAGTATTAAAAGAAATTGCTAATCCGTCCACCTTGACTACTTGAAGGATAGCAGATCAGCATGGTGCCACATTTTACAAATTATTTTCAACATGATTTTATCTAAACAGGGGTTTTGAGTCTGGTTCCTCTCACGGTTTCTTCCTCATGTTCGTCTCTTCCATGTCACTGTTGCCTCCAGCTTGCTCATTAGAGATAAACAGGTGTAATTTATAACCAGAATTTTTATTTCTGCAAAGCTGGTTTGTGATTCTGTCAACTTTTCAATCGAATTGAATTTGAATTGAGAAGAGCCTTAAATGAGTGTGATGGTCAAGTGTTCACATAGCTTTGGCTGTATACTGTAGCATAAAAAAGGGCATCATGTATTTTGCTCTTTGTGTGCACCTCAATTTTAAAGTGGTGTCAGGTGTGTTTTTGTGTGACTCCAGGACTTTTATTTTAACGTGTTCTGTTTATTTTTCTGTTCCCATTGATTTCTCTGTTTCCAATGCATTCCATTTTTAACTCAGCAGTACAGCCAATGGTCAATCTGCGGGACTCTTTATATTTCACTTGACCTGCCTCAATCTCATCAAAAAAAAAAAAAAAAAAAACTTATGTTACACTGTTACTCGCCGTAACCGCCTAGCTCTTGCCTTCACATGGAGCAGTTGGAAATATGAGGACGCCATGATACACTATCAGCCCAGTTTGCCATCCAATCTGTTTGCAATCATTGGCTCGAGTGTCCACACTTCTGCCTAGATATATTGTGCTTGCAGGTGAACCAGACGCTGCAGTGGGCTTCCCAGCTGAGAATCTGTTATAGAAAATATTGACAAAGCCTTCTCATTCCATTTCCATTGAATCAGTCCTGAGTCAATACACACTCAATTTAGCACTTTGGCACCCTGGCTACTAAATTTGTTTTTGTATTAAGTTTTTTAAAGGAGCTGAAAGTTTGATTAACTTGTGATCTAATCTCTCTATCTCTCTCTCGCTCACTCCCTCTCTCACTCTCTCATTTTCCATTTCAACTTCAGCCTCCTCCTTCACAGTAGGTAACCAGCTTGAAGTGATGGAATATCAAAAGTAAGTGAAGCATGCTCAATTTACCCAATATACTGCCAAACTGTAAGTAGATATTGATTGAGACATCTCATGGATTGCATCGCCCTTTAAAACACATATACAGCATATTAGCTCTTCATTCTATCTAAACATGAATGGTCACCCTCAGTGAAATATTATACACTATTTGACGATAAAATTATGTCTTCTCAGCTGCATTGCTGTGCTGTTTAATGAAGCTATAAAAATAAAATGTAATATATATTAATTAAATTGTAATTATTGTATATATATTTTTTAACTAATCCTCTACTGATCCTGGTGCACATTCTACAGTGTTGTTATCTTTTGGAATGGCAGTTATTTCTAAGTGAAGTACACATTAAGTAAAAAAAATTCTCAGTATTTTAGAGCCATAAAGCCTTCTTTAGAGATGGATTAAAAATCAGGACATGGAATAAAATACCAAACGCCAAACATCACTAATAACTCGCAAGGCTTCCATTACTATTTATTTTTTATAAGTGCAGGTTTGTACTTTCTTATTACATATAGACTTTCTAACGGCTTTTATTATGTAAATCTTTCCCTATATGCAGATTTTTCTCACTTCACCTCTTGTAAAGGAAGTCATTTCAGGTTTAAATAATGAGACAGAAGCACCTGGGTGGCCATCTTCCTCTTTCTGTTTTTCAGGCTTTCTATTTTCTGCCATTCCCAGCTCTGTTCATGTAGATACGGCTTTTAAAAGTTCCAATGGCTCTCTACGTAAAATGCCTAATGAAGGGGATAATGCATTTAAAGTAATGTGACATTAATTGTTTGAGGTTCATAATAACAGCCCTCAATCATCTGGAAGATTGCCTCGGGTTTTTAATGAGAGCCGTTTTCAAGGCAATGGACTCGAATGAGGGAATGACAGAGTCAAATTAGCTGGTTTGCCATTCATGCTCACTCTATTGCCTGCTATTTAAAAGTCATTGACCATTTAGGAATGGACCATTGGTCTCAGTGAGCGAGCAAGATGCACCAGTGCTTATGTTTGTGTTGCGGGGTGGAGGATGGATGGTTGGGTGGCAGCTCCACCTATGATAATGCTTTAAAAAAGTAGTAGAACTGTCAAGTCCCTATGTGGAGGAGAATGGAACAAATAGGGTGATTTTGAGTGGGCCCCATCCCTGCATTAACATAAGAAACAAGCCAATATGGATGGAAGTCAGCCGGTCTGGGCGCTGTCAGAGAAGGCTTTTGGCCGAGAGTGATTAATGTCTTTACGATACCACACACAGCCGGCGCCATGGCCCTCCTGCTTGCATCATCCTGAGCTCTCTCTGGAGCACACTTACCAGAGCTGAAGGTGCCCAACAACCTGCAGAATCAGCATAATGAGCAGTTTAATGTGAAGTTTAATATGTAAGAATGCACTGAAGTATCAATATGCATTACACATGACAATTATTTGCATCTTAATTTGTTCTGGAATAAGAGCTTGTCATGGGTCAAATAACTTCTTGCATGCCTGTGACTGATCAAATCAAAGTAAAAAAAAAAGATTACATCTTAGTTGTCTAATGTTGCCAGCTGAAATAACATTTCAGTGTTGTGACGCTTTCTCAAGGACCTGACTTTTTAAAATGTTGAAATTCTTTTACAGATCTGTGTCCAGTTCTTCCTTGGCTCCTTAACCCTGGTTCATTGAGAGTCTCTTATTATGTCTTCTTGGCATGGCCTACTCCATGAATTGAATAGTTAGTGTCTTTATTTTTCACATTCTCTGACTGCAGACCTCATAATAGGTTCATTAATGCAGAAGTTGCATTTGGTTGACAATGGGTTAATGGCCCAAGGGTAGTCTATTGGCATCGGGAAAGGCCCAACAGGAGGAGGAGACGTTTTTTTGCGGCCCTTTCAGTGTAGGTTCTCCAGGGGTCAACTGAGTGTCACCCAAAAGTGAACAAACATGTAATTGATGTTCGGACATATCTGGCTGCCTCTTTTGAGCTGTGGCTGAAAAAGGGGCTGCTGTCTGGGCTTTGACTGTCCTTTGCAGAATAATGGAAACTGATTTGTGAAAGCGTGGGATGAAAAGAGGTGCAATCTGCCAAGCTGCAAAAAAAGGGGGGATACGCTTGAATTTTTCTCCTCTGTCTCTTGCTGAAATGATTGTGTTTTGCCTGGTGGTTAATTGCTACCCCCCACACGCAGGTCGTGAAGAGGGGAGTCATACACTGCTGGTGTTCCTTTCTCTTCTGTACTGGGAACAGTGTCTGGTTTTGTCTCTGATTTTCATGGACATTAGAAGAAAATGTAGAGAGGAGTTGCAACCCTTTTATAAGGCCATGTCGGACTGGGTGATCTTGTGCCTTTATTATATTCACCTCTGCATAACAACGGACAGCAATTTGTTCACTGTGGATCACATCTAATATGAATGTTTAGGAGAAACCGGTGTTCTTATGAAATACATATGAAAGAAAACTGTTCTACTCCTGATTTTTTTTTAAATGGTAAACAACCAACAATTTCATTTAATTGTTGCCAAATGTTTTTAGCCTTTACCATAATCCTTGTCGTTACTCAAAGGCCATCAATTAACAACCCTCGAAACATTCTAGTAATATCTTAAAACAAAATGAATTTGTGAAGGGTTATGAATGGCATTAGAGTTCAAAATCAGTGTTCAAATGAGTTGTTTTGAAAAGAAAAAGTCATGTGTCCTGTGGTTGGCTTGAGCTGAACCCATGTGCCACCCCACTTTACCCTGTGGTCAGAGCAGCGATGATGTCAGTCGGCAAGCCCTTACCAGTAATTACACATCAGATGACAACAACTTGAAATTGATGTTCAATGCGGGAGAGCTAAGTGGGCATTTTAAAAGTTAGAGACAGGAAGCCAGAGAGAGAGGGAGGGCCCACAGTATGAGAAGGGTAGCATGGGAATTGCTGGGGCAGCTGCACTGTATGCACACTACACTAATAGTCGTGAAGAACCCATTGCTAAAAGCGCATTTGGCATCAATAGCAAATGAGTATTTATTCGGTAATGACCCAGAAGGTGTCTCTTAATTGAATAGTGAGAGTGGTGCCAAGCAGTAATAAAAGCAGATAGATTAGGGCAGGAAATATCTTCTTAAGTGGAACTGTAAATACATAAGAACATGCATTTATTTCTCTGACCTTGAGCAAGATAACCACAGATTAAAAATTTAGCTGCTGGTGGGATAAATGGGGATTTTGCTTTTAGTTCTTGACTTTTTTCTATTGCACACAGTGGACCACTCTTGGCTACCTTGAATATTGAATTGTATCTCTTAAGTGCATTAGGCATTAAATTGACTGAAAAACTTTGAACAAGGGTCTTTGAATAAGCGCTGTTTTATGAAATGAAAGCTATTTTGTTTTGAGTGCACATTTACCACATTTTTCTTGTCTTGTAAATGTCACAATCACATGAATAATAAAAATTAGCATTGGCTACCCATGTTAGATAAATGATAGGTAAATTATGTAAATGTAAGGGTCATGTATGCTAGCTTTTACTTTTCCTGTCCAAGGTTCTTCTTATGCATTTCTGTTAACGCTGCTAACAAGATTTGCAAACAGCACTTGCACTCTGTGGACCCAAGACTTCACTGACTCCAGCATCAGTAAATCAGCAAATAGCCTTATGGGACAATCTGTTATTTATTTATCAAAGAAAAAACGATTTTCATCAAAATCACTGCATTTCCTTACCTACCTACTATTTAATAATTAGAAATTCCTTAAATGTTACATAGATTTATAATATTTTTCTCTCTGTCTATTTTTTCCCTCCCTGAATTATGTAAGTCACGTTGCAAGTTGTTTAAATTTGTTTATAAGTCTTTGAGTCAATTATTTTTTTCAGTTGTGACTAAGATTGAATTTTCAAATGTGTTGGCACCCTTTCAGGGGTGTACAATGAAACAGGGGTGTACATCCATCCATCCATCGATGGATGGATGGATGGATGGATGGATGGATGGATAGATGGATGGATGGATGGATGGATACTTGAGTAATTTGCTTGATTATAAAGGTACTGCTACTCTTACTATAGGAGCAGTACGTTTACACAAATCAGTATATTTGACCTTTTTACCACTGGTTGTAGCTAACAGTTAAGCTCATATTTGTATAGGAAAAACAACCAATCTTTCAGTCAGTATCTAAGCCTTATCGCAGGGTAACCGTTCGTTTAAATCTTACGTTTGTAAGTCACTCTGGATAAGAGTGTCTGCCAAATGCCTAAATGTAAAACCATGGATAAAAATTATTATTCAATACAGTCTAGAAAATGTATTGGCCACAAGGGAGGAGCAATTTTCTGGCTCAAGTAAATGACTAATTTAAATGTTATCTACTACTGTATATGCAAACCAAGCGACAAACACCAGTGATGAAATGTGTAGAAGACACTGGATAATAAATAACTTTCTTCTGTGTAATTCTGACATGGCAGAAGCATTTATCTTTATAGACATCTACAACTAGGTCTTTCTCCACTACAAAGGGTCCCATCTAGAACTGTTTTAGCAGGCTACCCTATATAATATAAATAACCCCTTAAAGAACCGTTTAAAAAAAAACAATGTTCAGGAGAGTACAGATTAATGCTCAGGACAGAGAAACTATTGTCACTCCTCAAGCAATAGTTCAAATTGAATAATAATGTTGCTTTATTTTTCTCTGTGCCCTGATGTCTGTGTTACTTTCTAGTTTTACCTTTTATTCATTGTGCAAATCACTGTGTACATAATGTACACCCTTTAAGGTAAAAGCATACCTAATAAATCGTTCACACTCTCTGGGAAGCTATTCATTATTGCTATTGCCTGATATCGGCGCTTGATCCTGAGTCAGTTCTACTGATGTAGCTTATCCTGCTCCCAGAGCAGTGCGATTCACCCTAATTATCTACTTCTACTTCTACTTTCATTATCTGGACCTTCTGCACCTGTGATTCATGTCCTACTGCTATGGATAGTCCCACTCCAATGATCTGCTGCTGCAATCACAAAGCCTGCTCTGTGCTCAGCCCAGGACTTCCATTTACAGTATGTACATGGTGAACATCTTGTTTGACTTTGCTTTTCATATAATGAAATAGAGTTAGAGAGTGGATATAGATAAATTAGGTTCCCATTGGTGCTTGGCTCCTTTCACGGTTTCTAATTTTGTGTTAAATCTGAACTGCATGCTTGGGGTATTTTTTTTTTTCCTTTCAATTTTTAAATATTGTGTGTGTTCTGGAGCTTGTGGTCCAGATTTTGTGGAACTCTTCTTATTGTTGTTTTTCTAACCTTTGTAGTGGTATGAGTATAATAATGTACAATACATGAATCCTTTCATTTAAAGGTACACATTAGTATTAAGATCTATGCATTTCAGCTTCACAAGAAGATCTGAATATGGTGATTTTTTTGTGTGGTACTGAAGATGCCTGTGTTATGTACAGTATGAGCAGCAAAATGTTACATTCATGGAGAAATTATGGTGACAGATAGAGAATCAGTACACTCACAATTTAAACATTTTATCTTGTTTCTGTTAAGTACTGTCTATCATTGTCCATTTTAATATGTCATGGTGATTTGCTAAATCCATCCAATGTAGGTATTGGAGTGTCCACCCACTGAGCAAGTCTGTCTCTGTCTCCCATGGACTCTGTCAGCAGCTGTTTTCAAATCCAACTCTTTCAATCCCATTCTGCTTCGAGAATAAATAAATTTATTGATTAATATAAGGCTAAAACGCATCATTTCAAAACTGTATGCTATGTTTAAAGCACGTAAATGTATGAGTTCTGTGCTTTGGTGCCTGCTGGATGTAATGTAAAGACTAATAATGTTTGTACTGTCTGGTCTTCAAGTTCAGCTTAGAAAGAGTAAATTTTTAAAGCTAAAGTAGGAGAGGGATTTCTTTTTTATGTTCTGCACCAGGGCTGAGCCTTTTCAATACCGTGAAACATTTCTCTATAATACAGAAAAAATGAAAAAGCACTGGTATTGAATGTGGATAATTAACTCCCACTTATGAGTACATCAACTAGTCAGAAGTAATTAAACTCCTTAGTTGATGAAGGAAAGTCAAGTTTATTTTCCATCAGTTTTGTCCATAGGTATTTAAAAAAATATATGGTGGGTTTAAAAGCAGGAATAAAGGATGTGCAAATGTTTGTGAATAAACGTGTAATACTCTGCGCAGTTTTATCAAGAACCTTGGCAACTTCAACAGTTCTATCAAGGAAGGATTTGTTTGGAAGATTTGTTATTGGGATCATTGAAATAATGTTTTAAGAAAATAAACTGGCTGTTAAGAATAAAATAGTGAAAAAGAATTTGTAATTTATATGCGCCAAGGGTTCGGAATAGATCAGTCACTCTGTGTAGGGATGAGTCCACCGCTTAATGTCAAGATTCATATTATGAATGATAATGCATTTGCAATTTATTACCAAGGGGATACTTCTGTTTTTCAACTCTTCTTTGGCTTTACTTTATTTGATTGTACTTTATTCGTGAATTACAGTTATTAAGGCAGTAAGTACATTGCAATCAAATGATCTGGTTGTTTCGAATGTATTGGTTGTAACAAAACCAAAACTGTCTAAAAGATTTACAACAGAAAAAAATAGAAGGGGTATTAACTTAGCATTCTTACATTTGAATACACAAATTTTCGTTTGCATAATATTGTTGCAACAAAAAGGCAATTCACTTAAGCGCATAAATGCCCGTATAAATGAGAGTAATTAAAACACTCGAGCTAAACGCAGACGCTCCTGTACGGGTTCATTCGATTTGTGCACGTGCTGCATCACGGTCCGTTCGTGAATAAATGCTCGATGCTTTTGCTTTATTGTTAGGGGAAAAAAAAAGGAATAAACCTCGAGCGATGAATATGCATTACTAGTCGCGGGATGATGCGGGTCGGCGGTGTTAGTCCAGCATTTGGGTGCGTTCCCAAGAGCGCGCGTGTGGAGTCTCCGAGCTTTCTGTTCGAGTCTCCTCTTTCTGTTTTCTTCTCTCTCCCCGCCTCAGCTGGTCTAAGTGGGCCAGACCTGAAGAAACCTCTGTTTTGTTTTGCTGTGTCTCCTCTCTCTTTCAAATAATCAGCTGTGTGCCAAAAGTGTCCCCCCTTGTTTTTACGCGTGCCAGTCACCTGCCGTCCGCTCCGGTCCTTTCCCCGCTTTTTCTGAAGCTCGTCTTAAAAAAAAAAAAAAAGCTCGCCTTTCTCTCTCTAATTCTTTTGACTTTGCGCGGTCTGGATCCCAAGTGAGATTCAGATTGGGTACGTATTGAACCCCCCATTGTCTTTCAAGAGCTGCACTACGCTAATTAAATTTTATATCCAACCATATAAAAACCCACCTTTTCTCCACGCTCCCAATTCAGCTTGCGGGCAGACTCGTCTATTTTTCTTGGTCTGAAAAAATCCAGTGTTCATTGAGTCAGATCAGTTGAAAAACATTTGCAAATCTCTATTATTCCGGGATTGTTGTCCCCTTTCTTTTGTGATAAAAGCAGGACGAAACAGCTTGCCGCTTTGTGCACACTGAAGCGCTCTGGGAAGCTGGATAAGGCCATGAATGCTAAGTGCATTACGCACAAGGAGAACGTCTCTTTATCCCGCTATTATTAGGCTTACGTTTATATCCACAATATCATTTGCATCTAATATTCAAATTAAATATTAATTCAAGTCTTTTTAGTGAGATGTAGTACTTCAGGGCGAGCCGTTCTCCGTTAGCATTAGGCTACTTCTTAAGCAACTTTTTTCATCAGCTATGTTTAAGACTGACACACATTTAATAGAATGTTAGGGCGACACTAGGTACCTGAAACTTAACTATTATTAGTGTTTTATTTTCTCCAAAAAGATGTTCTCCAATGTAATAAATACAGTCTAACCTTACATATCTGTAAGTGCATTATAGCATAATCAATTTCTGAGCTTGCTCAGCCCCGTGACCAAGCTTTTTGAATTATCAGAATAAAAGAGGATAAGAGTCCGTCGTGTTGTATAAACGCAATAAACCTCACAGGTTTATTCATTCTATAATACATTTAGGCATCGGAAAAGGTTCAGTCTACATGTGAACAACTTGGGTAATCCCAAAACTTGTTTGTTTGTTTGTTTGTTTGTTTGTTTGTTTGTTTGTTTGTTTGTTTGTTTGTTTGTTTATGTGCGCCTTTACGCGTTTGTGCTGCCGACTCTTAATAAGCGTTTATGACTTTGTTTATAAATGCTTGATATTCACACAAAAGTACATTTTTGATGTGAGGTCCATTACCTCCTTATTTTTAGCTATAGTTCGAATTGATGTAGATTTATCAAGTAACCAAATATATTTGTTTATACTTCATATCAGTTTTTTTTTTCAAGTATAAACTTGCAAATATTTACACCTTGAATGAAACAAATAACAGTGTAATAAATATTTAATTACAGTAAATATACATCAATCTAAGTGTGTGCAAATCCTATTCACCGAAGAGGGGTAAATACCTAATAAGGGGAGAAACAGGGAGGGGGTTAAGGTCCCTCAAAAAGCAGCTGTTGAGTCCTAATCTGTTTTCATGCCCTGTCACTCACCTACTGTCTCCCTCTCTCTCCCTCTATCTCTCTCTCTCTCTCTCTGTCTCACTTTTCCTCTCCCCCCCCCCCCCCCATCTCTGTCTCCCTGTTCTTGTCTTTCTCCATCTCTCCTTCGTCCTCTCTCTTCATCTCTCTTCATCTCTTCACTCTGTTTTCATCTATCTCCCTTTCTCCCGTCTCTCTTTCTGCTTCTCTCTGTCTCTCTCTTTCTCTCTTTCGCTCTGTCCCCTCTCCCTTTTTGTCTCTCTTTCTGTCTCCGTCTCTCTCTCGTCCTAACGTCCGCGTCAGCACTGCGCTCTTCTCTCCACTCTTGCGCTCATGTCCCGTTTCACCCTCTCCTCTATCCCAGACTCCAACCTTGACCAGACTTTTATTCGGACTTTACCCTTGTAGTCCTCCTAAAGGAAAAAAACACGAGTGCATGGATGTCAAATCGCCCTCAAAGAACACCGTGAAAGATTGATTTTTGCGGCCGACATTACATCGGAGACAGTTGAATGGGAAAGCCTGCAAGCTAGGGGACGGAATAAAGATGTCCTCCCTGTTGGAAAAGGGGGGAAACTGCCCATTTAAGCTCAGTCCATCAACCTTGAAAAAGAGAAGAGAGAAAGACGTGGAGCTATTCAAAGAAAAGCCCATATTCCCCTCTAACAATACCTAAAGACTTTAAATTAATATCCATGAATATTAAATCACTTTGGCCTGAAAAAGAACGAAATAAAAGACTTGACCCAAGCGGCTTTACACATTGTTGAGCTTACGAACGTCATTAAAATCTATTCAACTGGAATATATGCTTTTAATTTCGATATGTTGATATCACATTCGGTTGTGTTAGCAATAATTTTTTTTAACTATGCTAAAAACTGTATATTACTGTTCAATATTTTTATTGGATGAAGAAATTTTGATTATTTGCATTGTTTACAAGTAAATACATGTACATAAAATATATAAAAGCACGAGACACCGTTATATTTAGCTTTTATTAATTGGTACCATTGTGTTTAATTCTTTGCTTTTGTTTGTTTGTTTTTCTTAATATAAAAAATTGCTGTACATATAGTATCGCGGTGAGATAAATAAGCTCGGCTGTCAGTTTGCTTAACTTCTGCAATTTTTTAGATACTTCTGCCAAAGTGGCATCATTTTTCGGTTAATCCATCCATCGTTCCAGCTTGTTTTCACGCAGAGACTCCGTGTTGTGTCTCAGGTTAGCGCTTTCCCTGCCAGGAGCGCCAGTGTGTGCCATTTTCACAAGTGTCACAGAGAGGCTGCTTATTTTTGGTAAAATGTGCTTGTTGAATGTTGAGCGCGCGCGCGTACACACACACACACACACACACACACACACACTGCCCCCACCTGATGGCCACTCAATAAATAGAGTGCGTTTTCCCCCTGCGCAAGAACAAGTCTACAGACACAGAGCACACAAGGGTGGGTCATTAATAACTAATTACCGCAGGTCAGAGCCTCACGCATATATAAAGCCCACCAGGAGCCTGCAGGGAGGAAACATTTTCAGCACTGCGCAGCACCAGGACAGATCGGGTTCAGACAGAGACTGTTTTTTTAATAGCTATATTATTTTTTGTTACATAAAATTCTTCATACAGTTGCGTAATCTATTTATTTCTAGATAAGATACATTTAAACTAAGGGTGTGAAATCATAGTAAGATTTGAAATCATGGGTTCCGTGTTGCCCGCTGAAGCCCTGTCCCTAAAGGCTGGATTTAAGCCACACACACTGGCTCTCTCAGACATCATCACCTCAGATATCCTGCACAGTTTCCTGTACGGCCGCTGGAGGAACGCGCTGGGAGAGCATCTGTTTGAGGAGAAGAGCAGCGCCGCGGGACCAAGAACGGCCTTCACCGCCGAGGTGCTGGCGCAGTCCTTCTCAGGAGGTGAGCTTTTCTTTTCTAAATAGTTGGAGCGCTTTTTCCATATAAAATGAAGACTCCTAAAAATTATTGTCTATCAGTCCACAAAACTTTTCAGTGTTGTCCTTATCCATTTTTATTAGCGATGCTGTTGATTATTTCGATTTGTCGTTGCGTTTTCTCTTTAAAATTTTTTAAAATCCAGAAACCAAAATATCTTCTAAAGAACAAAAATGTATGCTATTTTATTAAGTCCTAATTTATTAAACGAGTTTCAAGTGTACAAACTAAATTATTGAAACACTTTACAATATTATTTCATCCATTTATTCATTTGTTGTATATTAATATTTGTACACATATCTGTATATGTATATTTGTTACATTATTAAAATTTAAAATAATATATTTCATACGCACATTTTATATATATATATATATAATTTATATATATTTAATTTAATTCTTATGGTTAAAAAGTAGTAAAGAAGTATTACTGGCAAAGAAAAAGTCAATTATTCATCAAAGACTTCATTCGTCTCTCTTTCTCACACTTTCTCTCTCACTCTCTCTGACTCTAAAGTTCTCTGTTCCGACATTATTGCAGCGTGAAGTTCCGATTTTATTACTGTTCACATCTTGTCAACTGTCTAATCTCTTTTTTATTTGAAATCTGAAATCCACCAGACATTTTCAAAGCTCCCTTTTTCAGTGCAAATTTATTACGTTACCGAAACGTTCTTCAATAGATAACGAGTATGAAATGAAGCATTTCTTTGAAAGTGTGCAGAGTTGTTCATTCACAATGCCATTGAAAGCATAACAAACCCCCTTTCATCGTTTTAAAGAGCTTGCCTATTTCTCATTCATTTGGGACCGGCTTTTTATGGTATGGTGGGATGTTAGAGCAAACCGTGCAGAATGCTTTAGACACCTATTTTGCTGCAACATATTAATTGAAAGGCTTTTTTCAATAGAATAGTAAGTAGGTACAACCTGTGGATGAATGAATGCACGAGTGTGTGTGTGTGTGTGTGTGTGTGTGTGTGTGTGTGTGTGTGTGTGTGTGTTGTATAGCTTCTTTTTTATATATAATTTTATGGAATTTTCCTTTGCACTTTTTTATATACACTTTTCTTTTTTAAGAATCACTACAAGCTGTAAATTACTCTTAGCCAATATCTTTAATATGCGCTCTATATTAAGTAGAGCGTTTGATCAATTTGAAACGGTAAAATAAACTGTTCCTAAAAATGTCTGTTTGAAAACAACTATAATCTGTTTTTAGAGACAAATTTTAATGTTTATATAGTTTTATTTAAATATCTCCTTCAACTTCATAGGTAATATCTTTAACTGAATATCATTGAGTTGTAAACTTTTTTTTTTCTGTATCTTTTCTGCAGAGGTGCAGAAGCTGTCAAGCCTTGTGTTACCCAGTGAGGTGATCATCGCACAGAGTTCAATTCCCGGCGAAGGTCTTGGCATTTTCTCCAAGACATGGATCAAGGCAGGCACTGAGATGGGACCCTTCACTGGCAGGGTTATTGCACCAGAACATGTAGACCTCTTCAAAAACAACAACCTCATGTGGGAGGTAAGGTGCAACAGGAGTCTGGAGGTTGCCAGTAAACAGGGGTTATGGGTTGTAAACGGAGTGTTAATTTTGATCGTGCTTGCTCTCAGGTTTTTAATGAGGACGGGACAGTGCGCTACTTCATTGATGCCAGTCAAGAGGATCATCGCAGCTGGATGACCTACATCAAATGCGCTCGGAATGAACAAGAGCAGAACCTAGAAGTGGTGCAAATTGGAAGCAGCATATTCTACAAAGCAGTAGAGGTATATAAAAAGGAATACGAGTTATAATAAGAAGAAATATAAATCACAATTTTATTTACATTTTAAACATAGTTATACATTTACTATACTGCTACAACAATACAACAAATAAAAAAAGCATAATAACAAAAATCGGACATAACTTTTATGTAATTTTCATTTCTAGATAATGATTTCTAATATTATGTTCTATTTAGACAATCCCACCAGATCAGGAACTGTTGGTGTGGTATGGAAATTCCCACAATACATTTTTGGGTATTCCTGGGGTTCCTGGCATAGACGAAGAGCATCAGAAAAAGCATAAAAATGGTAAGATATTCAGTATTTCATTATGACTGTTTACGTAGAGTTGAATTTAGATGTCTGTTAAATACAGTGCCTGAGCAGTCATGATTATACAGATCTAATTTTTTTTTCCTGAGGTTAGTTTGTCAGCTCTGTTCTTCCTAAGGATGTGACAAAGTTCCAAACATATTTTCTTTTGTTCAGATATTTCTTAGATAAATGTGATGCCATGACAGCTTCCTAATTATTCTTAATGCATATATTGCGACTAACATGTTCACTGTCTCCCCTCCGTTCTCAGAAGATTTTCACGTGTGCGACACCTCGTCCTCCGGAGCATCTCTGGTCACGGCGGGCCGCATGCGCTGCGTGATTTGTCACCGCGGCTTCAATTCACGCAGCAATCTGCGCTCACACATGCGCATCCACACACTCGACAAGCCCTTCGTCTGTCGCTTCTGCAACCGCCGGTTCAGTCAGTCATCCACGCTGCGCAACCACGTGCGCCTGCACACTGGCGAGCGCCCCTACAAGTGCCACGTGTGCCAGAGCGCCTATTCACAGCTGGCAGGTCTGCGTGCGCACCAGAAAAGCGCGAGGCACCGTCCACCCAGTTCCGGGTCCGTGGTGGGGCTGCAAACCCCCTCACCTCCTCCTCCTCCACCTCAGATGGCAGCGGTGCCTCACCCGGCCTCGCTGGTGCACCACATACCCACCATGGTGCTATGAGCTGTTAAGTGTCCCTCTTCTTTCAAACTTTACAGCCTCATAGAGCACATGACGTTGTTTGAAGCTGTGCATCAGCTTAGCGGGTGCCGTGTTGTTCATCCTCTCGGTTGCGTGTTGGAGACTGAGTACTTGATGCGCAGCGCGGAGGAGCACAAGTATAGTGACAGTACTGACATGAGCGACAGAGTGCGGATTTGTGCGTTTGTTGTATTGAATTCTCAGAGGCAGAATGGGAGACTGTGCTGCATATACAATAAGCCTTGAATCCATTGATTTCTGTCCTATATGGGTCATCCTGAAGCAATCATTGTCAATGAGGTGGTCAAAGTGTGTAATCGATTAAACTTTGCATGCAAATTTAAAGTGATGATTTGATGAAAGGAGTGAAAGCATGTAGCAATGCCCCACCAAAATGAGGTGACCAAAAACAGCCACTTTTCAAATTATCTTTAGTAAAAATCCCCACGAATGCACACTATCAGTCTCGCTGTGTATATTACTGAATATGGGGACGGTTCAGAAATGAAAAGTTTTAAGCCTCCACCGACTGACTTGCATGCGGTCACCAGTGAGTAAAGTTCAGGAGCACAAAATTGTAAATTATTTGTGTAAAGTAATGTGAATATAGTTTTAAAATCTACTTCTGCAATTTACTGAACAGTCACTTTATTTGTGTATGTATGTAAAACATAAATAATAATAATAATAATAACTGGCTATATTATATTGTAATTTGTTTGCTGAAATAAACTCTTTGAATATTCATATTGTATGCTAATAAATGATTGCTTAATCACTTTTAGTATAACATGTTTATTTATGCCTTTTGCTTTCCTTCTCATTAATAATAACCCATGCTGGCTCTTCTATTTAATATAACATGCATTTTTGAAAACATAAGACAACATACAAAACAGTGGAAAGAAAAAGTAGAGTACTAAAATGATCTATATTTAACAATTTACTCCAACGTTTCAGTCAATCAATAGTAAAACTGATGTGGTGCCCAGAAAGTCATATGACTCTATCTTGCACAACACTGAAAACCCCCAGTGAAAAAGCAAATACAACAGTAGACTTTTATATTTGTTTTCACTGAACCACATTTACATCAGGTCATTTTGGACGTGGAAGCATAATTTTTTTATAAATTTACATTTACATTTAGCCATTTGGCAGATGCTATTATTCAGCGCGACTTACAATAGGTGCTTTGAAGTTTCCGCCACTGGATAGTTACTTACACTAGGTTACTAACTACTGTAAGTGTCATCAGCCAAACACAGTTGGGAATAAGATTATTATTATACTATTATACAAACTCTTGCAAACCAAAAGCAATTAGTTATTAAGGTTACACTGACAATGGACCTTTTAGACATTAGGTAAAAGTAACAACAATATTAAAAAAAACATTAATGTAATTATTATTATTATTATTATTATTATTATTATTATTATTATTATTATTATTATTTATTTGGGTTTTTTTCACAAGCACAAGATACGTATCATGAGATGTGCAATGCCAAGAAATGTGCATAGTTACAGCATTTAAATAATTTAATTGTGCCTAAAGTTTGCTTTCACTGTGTGGTATTTAGGCCAAGGTCCAAACATCGTCACGTCTTTAGCTCATTTTTCTGTTAGTTATTGCATCATGAGACCCTCTGGTTTGTGATTAACTAAAACAAGCAAAGAACATCAAAAAGCAGTGTTGCTCTATTCTTTATCTTTCACTGAGTGGAACTAAGACAGCACTATGGTGGGGCTTTTATTTATGGTCTGTATTATACATGTGCTGTCAGTTTCTGAGGCAAAAACGTAAGTGTATACTTTATATTGTCTTCTATCACTCTAAAAAGGTCATTTCTGCTTCAAATGAAATGGTATGTTAATCATATTGTTGTTGCTATTATGATTATTATTATTGAAAACAATTACATTAATAAAATATTTGAACACTGATCATATATTATTATTATTATTATTATTATTATTATTATTATTATTATTATTATTATTGAGCATTAATACCCTTTTATTGTGGAATACAATTGTTGTTGCAAAACTTGTTTAGATTATCTTATTGCACTGAGATCAATAATCAGTTTTTAACAGGTACCTCATCACGGCACCCAAAGTTTTACGAGTTGATGCATTAGAAACTGTGGTGGTGCAGTTGTTTGACTATAATGAAGAAACCATAGTAACTCTTGACCTTAAAGAGAATCTGGCTTCTGAAGGCAGAAGTTATGGATCCCAGATTCTCAATCTCAACACCAACAATAATTACCAAGCTTCAGCTACTCTACGGGTACCAATAATGCACTCAATTTATCTAATATAAAATGCTGACTAAATGAAGCCATTTTACATTGAATAATGTCACAGTACAATAATATATTTAAACTGAGCTAATGTAAGTCTATGAGTCACTGGCTTCACGAATCTAACTTTGAAATATGACTTAATTTTGTGTCACTTCATTAACAGCATTGGAACTGTATAAAATGATCTGAGCAACATTGACAATTTTGAAGAATTTCTAAAGATGCTCATATGTTATTTTTGTGCTTTACATTTTTACAGCTTAGAACAAGTATACAGTACATATAATATATTTTGGCACAACATGAAAAATATCCTCTTAGTATTTACCAGCATCTCTGTTTTAACACACTTAACTCTTTGTCCACAGATTTTTCCAGACATTGATAAAAAAGTCACGCATCTCCACCTGCAGGCCATGTCTAGTTCCTTCACTAGAGACATTAGAATACCAGTCACACATGAAAATGGTTTTATTTTTATTCAGACAGATAAACCACTATACACCCCTGAACAGCAAGGTGAGTATATAGAAGATAGGGAATAGTGCAACTGAATTTGAATATGTCAAAATCATAGACAGAAGTGAGTATATGCACATAACAAGTCCTCTCACTGTTATGGTTGTGCAGTTGAGGTGCGAGTGTATTCTTTCAATGAAGAACTGAGAAAAACAAATAGACCTGTTTTCCTAACATTTAAGGTGAGCTTTTTCCACACATTCCTGTTTGATATTGGATTGACCACCTATACCAGTATGAACACCCATTATTGTATTATAGGACCCAGATGGTGTGAAAGTGGAAATTGTTGAAATGAATTCCATCACTGGTGTGAAACCATTGCTTCCACCATTTAAAATACCATTGAAACCTAAGTACGAACAGGTTTTGTGGCTTTGTTACATTTATATTACTCATAAATCAAGGACAATGTTTTGTGCTAAATGTGTAAAACTGCTACATGTGCAAATTCACCATCTTCAGGTTTGGGGTTTGGAAAATTGAGGCTGCATATGATACTAACTTCACTACAATTGCTCTGGCTAAATTTGAGGTCAAAGAATATGGTAGCTGTCACTTCACAGTTCATTTCACAATTTTATTATTGTGTAAGCTGTTTGCCATCTTGTAAGTTATGATAAATCTTTCTTTCTCAGTATTACCCAGCATCTCAGTCCGCATCCAGCCAGAAGAGAACTACATCAGCACAGCAAACTATGAGGCTTTCAAACTTAAGATATTTGCCAAGTGAGTTTCTTGGTCCAGTTTACTGATATTACACCATAAGATGTTCACACAAATTTTATAAGACCAAATCATAATAATGTCTACATTATTGCAATATATTGTTCCTGTTGGAGCATTAACTATGTGGTGTCCATATTATCTATAAACATTGTACCCCTATTAGTAAGAGTTCCATATCTTTGTTTTAATTAAAAAAATGTTTTCACTACAGATATGTCAGTGGGAAACGAGTCAGTTCAGCAGATGTCTACATTCGATTTGGATACATTATCAATCAAAATGTGGTCATGATACCACACTCGTTAAACTATTATAAGGTAATGATGGCAACCATCTAAACTTATGGTTAAGAAGGAATAAAGCATTTAAAATCAGAAACAGTGCAACCAAATTAATCCCATCATGTTATTTGTGATTTCAGATGGATGATGGTAAATTGGATGTTGTGTTGAGGATCAAGCAAGCTCTGTCCAAGGTAGATTCTGGGCCTCAGGACCTGTCGGAAATGAACAACCATTTTCTCCGTGTGGCTGTTTTGCTAAAGGAGTCTAATGGTTAGTCCGTATTGCATGAGAATTAACATACAGAATTATCTATTTGTGAAGCATCCTCTTGAATCAACACAGCCTCTGCACCAAGGACTGAGTTTTTAAGCCAAACTGCATCAGTGCTACTATGATTTATAAACTGTCGAAGAAAACTGTGTAAGAAAGGCTGATATCTATGAAGCACAGGGCATCAGGCAAACTTGACAATAGCCATTAAGGAGGCGGTTAAATGACAAATTTTATGGAGTCAGATTCAGGAACCAGTAAGTTTGGTGAGCTCCAATTACTTTAACTAAGCTTAGGTTAGGTTAGGCCAATGCCTTAACCACTGAGCTACCCCTGACCCCTCACTTTAACTGATGGCTGGGGTCGAGGCTCTAGAAATTTACTCTCCTGAGATTCAAAAAGGACAGGCTCAAAAGGAAGTTGAGCTGCAAGGAAAGCTTGCCCAAAAAAAATTATGGGAGCAGGTGGGATGAATGACCAGGGGCATCCTTCTCTGCCTGAAATTCCAATTGCTAGAATCTGATCTCCTTCTCTATCTCCAGTTCCAACTTTCAAATAGCTACCTGTAGCTCTCTTTTTACACCGCAAGCCTTTTCCTTAGCCTCCCTCAGGATATGTGCAAATCTTACGTTCAAATGGGCTTCATCTCGTCACCACTGAAAGCTGATCAGCAAGGTTCAAAATATCATAAGGTAGCTTTACATTGGAAGGTAACTTCAGCAGCAGATTTTTTTTTTACCATTTTTTTCCTAGTCTTACCTTTTACCTTTAGTGTCCACTTGAAGAACATACAAGTCCATTAGCTTGGCCAAAATTAGGGGTTTGATCTCCCTATTGACCATGTGCGTCAATTCTGGAGAACTAAATCATCTAAAACATTCTTTCTACAGTTCTCAAACTGCTCCAAACTAGAAAAAACGCATATCAAATGGACCCATATTCTCCAAACAGTTCCAACCTTGCAAGGTCAAACAAACCACCACTAAGAGCACAATTGTTTTTAGGCACTGGCACTAGCTTTATGTTATTTATTTTTAATATATTGTTTAAACCTCCAGCTTCCTGGGACATTTAATGTTCCCAGATGATCTCCCACTTGTTATGGCCGTGCTACAGTTGGGCTCTGGTTTAAGGGGGAATAGTGCAGCATTTGTAACATGAGCTGTAGATTTAGGATGTAAAGCTGGGTTAGTGGGAAAGTTAGTAAATTTTTGAACTGGAGGATGTATTTGCAGCATTTAGTACAATGTCTACAATACATATAGTGGCAAGAAAATGTGAACCTTTTGGAATTTCATGGTTTTCTGCATTAATCTGGCATAAAATGTGATCTGATCTTTATCTATTTCAAGAGTATTGACTAATATAATGTGCCTTAAATAATAACAACACAAAAAATCTGATCATTCATGTCTTTATTGAGAACAACCATAAAAACCTCATAGTGCTAGTGAAAAAAAGTATGTGCATCCTCGAGTGAATGACCTCAAAAAAGTTAATTGAATTCAGGTGTTAGCATACCTGTTGTCTTCTTACTGTAAGAAAACGGGATTGAAGGTTTGGACTAGAGCTACTTTGACTGATTAAAAAACACTCAAACAGTTAGGTAAATGGATACACTTTGGGACTATTCTACCAAAAAGTAGACCCAATCTACTAGCACAACGATAACCCATGAATGAGAAAGATTTGAAGGCGTCATTGTAACCAGCATTGTTACATCAAGAACTCCAGCAAAACTATAACAGCTATGACAGCATGAGGACATGAGCACACCTGGCATGTAAGGCAGCCAGCCAGAGTAGGGGGAAGCAGGATGACAGCATCCAAACATTCCAGCTTACAATAAAACTATATACCTGTGAAACTTCCAGATCTGTTCCTTTACCTAAATCTATTCAGAAAGCCCTGACCAAACATATAAGATTTTCAGATTGTGGGGGGCTTTGTAAAAAAAAAGTTCTGTCTTTGCAGTTGTCTTCATTATATGAGGTACCAACAAATAGCCTGCACGTTTTGATCAAAGATCGATCATAAATACCAGTAGTTCACCACAGATGGACAGACAGACAGACAGACAGACAGACAGACAGACAGACAGACAGATAGATAGATAGATAGATAGATAGATAGATAGATAGATAGATAGATAGATAGATAGATAGATAGATAGATAGATAGATGCCAGTTTTGTTTTCCATACTCTTAAATTGTATCACATTCACAAAAAGGCTTACTTACTTAAATGTGTGGCATAACTGCTGACCTTCGACCGTTGTTCTTCACTGCAAGTGTTATTTATCCTTCATGTTCAGGTGGTATTTCCCAGGAAGCAGTTCTTTCCAGTGTTAAGTTTGTCCACACTCCGTTTACCCTGAGTCTTATTGCGACACCTCCTTTTATCAAGCCAGCTTTGCCATACAGCATCAGAGTAAGTCATATTAAAACATCTTAAGTGCATGTAGAACACACAAGCTTTTTGATTTCTGATATGCTGCAGTTCTTTAGCATTTTTCTTTTTTTTCCTCTTTATAGGTTTTGGTGACAGACCCACTGGGTGACCCAGTAAGAGGTGTGCCAGTAAAATCAAGGGCAACAATAACTAATGATAATTATGAACAAGAAGAGCAAATGTGCCAAGGACAGCTACGTGAAATCACACAGAGATCAAGGGATGATGGTGTTGCATATTTTGTTTGCAATATTCCAACAAATGCTGTAAAAGCTGTATTTACTGTGAGTAAATATGTCCAATACTATACTATTGTAGAAATGGCAGACAATTGGAGTTTTTTTTTTTTTTTTTTTAAAAATAGTTTCAATGTTGCCAATTTTTGTTACATGAAATCATTAAAAAGTAAAATAGAACTGAAAACCTCTTATTATACTGTAATTTATTCACTCAAAATTCTACCTTCATTTATAAATAATTCAGTACTTTTAAATGATAAAAATATGAATATGTTTAGGTATAAGAGAAATGGCTTTCATGGTATTTGAACCTTTTTGATCATTGTTTAGTGAGTTTTAATTTTGTTTTAAGTTTGAAACAGATGACCATAATTATCCACCAGAGAGCCAGGCTCACCTTACACTCAACACTGTGGCCTACAAGTCTGTCAATCAGCGCTATTTATATATCAATTTACCTCCATATTCCTCAGTTTTTGAGGTAGA
This sequence comes from Clarias macrocephalus, assembly GCA_011419295.1. Classification (NCBI taxonomy): domain Eukaryota; kingdom Metazoa; phylum Chordata; class Actinopteri; order Siluriformes; family Clariidae; genus Clarias; species Clarias macrocephalus. Next base: position 96,880 of record JAAGKR010001542.1, on the reverse strand, counting down.
CGACTATGCCAATGTCAACATCAACTTTCAATATCGTGACTATCTTTCACTGAAGGCCTTCAGCTACCAGGTAGGAGACTGTCAAATATCCAGACTTTTTCAAAAAAAAAAAAGTACTTGTCTAATTTTATGAATTTGCTTGCTTATTCATTTTTTATAGATCATTTCAAAGGGCAAAGTGGTAAAATTTGCCACAGAACAGCGGATAACTGATAAAGTCCAGAGCATTAACTTTAAGGTGACTTCTAACATGGTGCCCTCTGCCCGCTTGGTGGTCTATTATGTCCTTTCTGGAGCGCAGACGGCTGAATTGGTTGCAGACTCTGTGTGGTTCGACGTCAAGGCCAAATGTGTCAACGATTTAGATGTAATATTATAGATTCCTAATTACTTTAAAAGGACTTACTTTAGATACTTTGACAGTGTTTTTGGAATTCCTTCATATATTTTTTTCTTTTTTGGTTTAGGTTAATCTGGAAGCTCAAAATAAGGACTACAAACCCAAAGAGAAGCTTACATTGTCAGTACAGAGTAAGAGTGGGAATGAAAAGTCCCTGGTGGCACTCTCAGCTGTTGACACAGCCCTGTTTGACCTCAGAGCCAATGATAAAAACCCACTAAACAAGGTCAACAATATATGCTCTTCCATTTATGTTGATTCTTTTAAACAGGCTTTAATCATTTCACAAGAATAATTATAAGGGTTTTGTGTATGCTAGCTATGGATGATGCATCATGAGAACAGTGATGATAAAGATGACATAATATTTCTAATATTTCTAATAATTCTAATAGTGTGATGATGCCTTTTTTACAGGTACTGCAGAAGTTTGAGCGCAGTGACCTTGGCTGTGGAGGAGGTGGAGGCCGAGATAACGCTGACGTCTTTAGCCGCGCTGGACTGACTTTCCTTACAAACGCAAATGCTGACGCCTCCAATGCAGGTAAATATTCAGTTTGACTTTAGGAATTAGGATGGATGTCTATTTCAATCCCCAATGAATGGGGAACCTTGAAATGAACCAGATTTAGAACGTATCCCATCTGTGGGATTATAAACCATGTACATTACACTGTATAGGAGGAGAAGAGAAAACGTTCACAGTACAACGAGAGTGAAGAATGAGTGTTGCAAGAATGTTCAATATGAAACTGTATGAATGGCTAAAGAATACAGTCTTTATCATTATGGCAGCAGTTCTTAGATGATATAAATCCACAGTATTCAGGTGAGATTAGACATTTATATAAGGCTGCATCTTTTTTTTTAAGCATCAGGATGAACAGGGTATTATAGCATATAATGGACAACTATTTAAGCCACTGTGTCTGTTTTTTTTTTTTTTAACAGTGTTTACACATATTCATATAGCTTTAGTAACCATGTTGCGATGGTCAGGGTCAAGGTGGAGCCAATCTCTGACACATGGGTGTGCTTTAATTAAAGTAGAAACAGGGGGAAAAAAGCTTTGTATGATTTATGTTAATTAAAGGATGTGTCTTTATTTCTCAGATGAGACCTGCACAGCTGTGCTCAGACCCAAACGCTCCACTCTTTCAGACAAGGAAATGGAACAACAAGGTCAGTCCTTCTGTGTGCTCAGATTGCAAATTGATCAGTCAAAACTATAAGAACCCCCTTCAGTAATTATGCTTTCTTATAAAAGTTTCATTTATTCAGTGGCTTCTAACAGCAGTGTTACATACAGTTGATTCTTTCAGACAGCTAATCAGAACAAGGTTGTCGGGACAGTATTTCCAAATACGCTTTGCGTTAAAGGTGGCATACCATTTTACATTAATGGTAAAATGCAGCACAGTGTGGTTTGCTATAGACAAAATACAGTAACTAATAAGCTATGATGTTTTCTACCATCACATCCAAGGATACTGTGATTTGCACCCCATTCCCCCTGATCTGATTGGTCACCTATGAATATAAACAATGAATGTAAATGAAGAATGAATGAAGAATGTTCTTCAATAAATAAGTATATGTGCACAACTGTGAAAAAAAACATTGCAAATGATTTCAAATAAATACTTTCTTCTATGTAGCCAGTAAATACCAAAGTTTAAAACCATGCTGTCTGAAGGGAATGGAAACCGTCCTCATTCTGGAAACCTGCCTGGATGCAGCCAACAAATTTAAAACTTCATACATAGAATGCAAGAGAGCTTTCCGGGCATGCTGTAATTTTGCAGAGAAACATCGGAGAAAAAATGAGGGTCCAGTCCTTCTTCACAGCCCAGGTATTCTTTGTTTGCTTGGCATAATTTTCAGCATTGGTTATATGAAAATGTGAATCAAATGGCATGTCTGGTCTAAAGAACTTTGATGAATTCAGATGTACTTTCACTGATAAACCGTGTAATTGAACATTTGCAAAAACTGAGCAAAGAAAGGTCCAGGACTCAGAACTGATCAGAATTCAAATTTGGCATGCCCTTAACTGCAACCCAGTGACCTATCTGGATTTAACTAAGCAAATAGGTAAGAGCCTCCCATTGGATAACTACTGCTGTGATTAATATGGATCAGCTGGCAACAAGTTATTTGGCCGTAACTGATGCAGTGCGTAGCTTCAGCAATTTACAAAAATGTCAGAAGGCACATCCTTTAATCGTGCAAAGATGTTTCTCTGTTTCAGAAGGGTCAAATTATTTTCCTGCATCAAGCAAAGAAAATGAATGAGAACATTGCTTAAACTACCAAAACTGGGTAAAGAACTAGTCAACACATTAATAAAACTGAGAAGTAATAGTGGTCATCTTTAAGAAAGAAATGTGGTTGGAAAATATCTTTGGCGTGATGGGGAAATCACTTGATTAGCAAAAGCACATTGTAAAAACCAACAGTAGAACTCACGGCTATGTTTAATAGTAATATAATAGAAAATGTCATTATGGCTATTTGAAAAAAGTGTTCAATTTGCTGGGGAGCATAAAGAGTGGACTGTGGAGCACTGGGGAAAAAGCCATGTGATTTGATGAGCCCAGATTTATCCTGTTCCAGAGTCATGGGCACACTGGGGTAAGAAGAGAGGCAGATAAAATGATGTACCCATCATGCTCAGTGCCTATTGTGCCTGTGGGGGCAGTGTTATGATCTAGGGTTGCTTCTGGGGTTGCTTCCAATGCATGCACTGCCTGGTCTAGGTTCAGCAATGCTGTCTGCCTAAAACATGAGGTCAGCTGACTACCTGAATATACTGAACGACCAGGTTTTCCCATTAATAGATGTTTTTCTTCCCTAATGGCATGGGCATATTCCAAGAAGACAATAACAGGATTAATTGTGCTCAACTTGTAAAAGGGATTAAAGGAGCATGAGATGTCAGTTTCACACATAGATTTGCCATCACAGAGTTCAGACCTTAACCTTATTGAGAATCTTTGGGATATGCTGGAGAAGGCTTTACTTAGCGCTCCAACTTTCCCATCATCAATACAAGCTCTACTGTATGGTGAAAATATTAGTGTGTGTGGTTAACCTATTATGAGCTATAGGGAAAAACCCAAAGGTTCATCATGTCACAAAATTAATAAGTGTGCTTTTTCTCACCTGGTTTCTGAAATATACTTATTCTTTGGGGGAAAATGTCTACATATTAAACTTAGGTGCTTAATTCACTAAAATATAACTTTGTTTTATTGTATTGATTAGGGATTCAAATTGAATCTACTATCCGGAAAAAGCGGTCTTTACCTGCTTTGAATGAAAGATTTCAGGAAAAAGGTGGGTTGTCTGCTATAATTAATACTTTTTTTTTTTTATCTCAGTGAGATTTTGTAGATATTTGGACTGTTTCTTCTCTGCAGCTGAAGCATACAAATCTTTTAAACCATGTTGCTTGGCGGGAACTGACAGTAGCCCGACTTTGGAGACCTGCTTGGAACGTGCCCAGAAATTAAAAACCCCGTACCAACTATGTAGAAGAGCTTTCCGTGAATGTTGCAGCTTTGCTGAAAAGCTTCGGGCAGAAAGTATTGGCATCACCCTTGCCCGTTCAGGTATTCTTTAGTTGCTTGGCACTATGAACGTTTCGGTTTTATGCAAATGTGAAATACTCACAAGTTTTAACTGTAAGATAAAAGACGGTTTGATATGAAGGAAATAAAGGGCATGTCTCATTTGGATGCAGAAATTGAGTTTCTGCAGGATGTGAAGACAGAGCAGGTCCGAAGCTATTTCCCAGAGAGCTGGTTGTGGGAAGAACATGAAACTGAGAAGTGGGAACATTTTAACATTTAAATTATGATATTACCTTGTGATTTCACATTGAATTTTAAACCTGAATAAAACAACTTGTAGGTCTGGATTGCTACACGTCACTAAAAGCCTTCCTGATTCGCTGACCACATGGGAGGTCAGAGCAGTTGGGGTGTCCAACAATGGTGAGATAAGGCATTTGCCATTGCCTTTAGAATTCATAAAATTAGATGAGAAATGAATTCATTTACATAATGATCAAGTAAAATTCCTTTTGTCGTCCATATAAGATCTTTGACATTTTTTGATCTGTTCTGTTGATCTCATGTTTTGCCGCCACAAAAAAGGAATATGTGTCGCACATCCCCTGAAAGTGTCAGTTCAGCAGGCAGTGAGTGTAGATGTGCCTCTGCCCTACTCTATGGTTCGGGGGGAGCAGATCGAGCTCAGAGGCTCGGTCTACAATGGGAATTATGCAGCTACAACAGTAAGATTTTTTTTTCTTCTTTATGAAAAAAACCTTTTTGTTTGTGTTTAATATTTCTGGTGAATGTGTCTATTTCATACCATAATGAAGTATAGTGTTTACATGGGAAAAAGGTTTCTGGTGGCTTCTAACAAAATTTGAATGTATTACCATGGCCTATAACTAATACCCAACTTTGGGTCTCTTCTTTCTTTTTGTCTTTCTATTTTGCTCCATGATCAGTACAGTGTAACTTTGTCAGCATCAGAGGGGGTTTGTGTGTTTCGTGGAACTCTTCTGGCAGATGATGGTTTTCAACAATTTAACAAAGGCAAGATTGAGGGCAATTCCGTGGAACTTGTCCAGTTCTTCATCATGGCATTAGAAGTGGGCAATCATAAACTCAGCTTCACTCTTACAACAAAATGGGGACGGGAAACAGTGGTCAAGATACTGAGAGTAGTGGTGAGAACAAATTATTTACAAGTCTAAATTTTAAATGCCCATCAGGTCTGAACATCAACATTTTCACTATTTTTAAAAATAACTACAGTAAGTGCTGGCGTAACGTTTCTTCTTCTCATGTTGCCAATGTAGATAGAAACATACTGCAGTGTTATATATTTTTTTTTACAGCCGATGTTATTTATTTACTTTTTTATTAGCCAGAGGGAATTAGAAAGGAAATATTAATTGGACGCAGGATAGATCCAAATGGCATCTTTGGTAAGCTTTCATATGAATTCCATTATGTCCTGGAAAGATGCAACGTATCAAGTAGTAACACTACGTGTCAAGTAGTGATGCTCTGCCTTTTTCATTCAGGCACATCTGTGCTGCGTATTGAGCTAAGAAATTCCCTTCCTCCAAAGATTGTGCCCAAATCCACTGTGGAACGTCTGCTAACAGTGAATGGTGAGTTGCCCAGAGAAGAAACCCTAGAGGTTTAAGATTTCTTAGAGGTTTTAAGGAATATGTGTCAAATACTCTGTCTTGCCCAAGCCAAATACTGTACATTCAATTATCCTACCATTGCTCTGTTCAGGTGAAGTTCTGGGAGAGTTGCTGTCCATCATTGTAAACCCAAAAGGGATGACACAGTTGACTAACCTGCCCAGAGGCTCGGGAGAGGTGGAGCTCATGGGTCTTCTTCCCATATTCTATGTGTATGATTATATTGAGCAGTCCGAGCAGTGGGGAAAAATAAGTGGATTTGAAAACAGCGTTTTTCTAAAAAGGAAGCTAAAAGAGGGTAGGTCATGTTTTATACTAGACCAAATATTGAAGGACATAAAACCATTATGTCTCTGACACACTAACCTATGTTGACGATCATGAGGATTTAAACATCTGTTTAAACTGTAGAGCTTTTTAGAAGATCTATGTTTGTGGTTATTTGATTTTACGCTTGCACTTGACTTAAATATTTTTTACTTAAACTGACAGTTAAAACTGTGAAACAAATGATTAAAAGCTGGGAGGACAAAGTTAATCCATTAACATTGTAAAAGACGTGTTGTCGGGAAAAAATTATATTAAATGACCATGATTGAAGATTACTTAAATGCTTGGTGAAGTTTGCACTGCAAAAAATTGACAATAAAAACTGGAACTAAAGAGCTGTGTAGCCATAAGAAAACCACTTGTTAGTAAGACAAGTTGGCAAAGACACTTCCGTTTTCTAGTAGTATAAAGATTTTACTTCTGAGAAATGGAATACATTTTGTTTGTGGTCTGATGAGTCCAGATTGGGTTTGTCAGGGTAAGAAGGGAAGTTTATAAAGCGATGCACCCGTCATGCATAGTGCCCACTGTAGACTCCTCTGAAGACAGTGTTATGATCTGCGGTTGTTTCAGTTGGTCAGGTCTAGGCTCAGCAATGTTATGTGGCACTAAAAAGTCATGCCGAATGTACTGAAGAGACCGTGTTATTCAGCAATCCAAAAATCATTTGGTCACCATTAAATGTCTTCCAACCTGTGGAGTGGTTTGACTCTCCCATCATCAATACATGAAACTCTGAACTGAAATAAATGTTTCAGTTTTGTGTGCCATAATCAAAGCTAAAGGTTGTAAGAAATATTATTGCATATATTACAGGGGTGAGGGGTGAGGGGTGAGGGAGGGTGGGCAGGCAGTATATGCAGACGTGTGATGAATTATAAAAAAAAAGCAAGAAAAATTGCCTTAATAAAGGGCTGGACCACCATAAGTTTCTGAAACTTTTGTGTAGAAAGTAATACCATTGTTTCTTTAATGTATTCCCCTTAATAGGTGTCTTAATGATGGGGAATGATGCTACAAAATCTCTCATGGGTTTCAGTGGTGTTGGGTTCGAGTGAAACTGTGAAAACTGTGAAAGCCATAGCATATAATTTACACCATTTTTATAATTATCAAACCATTCATTAAGCTCTTATGTTCTGTGGATGGGGCAGGGTCATCATGGAAGAGATTGTTCCAATTAAAGTAGAAAAAAGGTCATGACAAGATAAAGGTGGCCAGTCAGAAAAACATAAAGGAGACAAATGTAGCCAAACCATGGCAGCAAATCACCCTCCGAGTTATATGACAGCCACTGTTTTTTCTTACCTTTTGTCACCTATCTTGTACACCCCATTAATAATGTAAAGGAAAATGATGAAACTTGTTTGTCCTTACTGTAAGCATGAATTAAAAGCATCTGGGATTTCTTTCAGGGATCACCAGTATTATGTCATTTAAGATTAAGTATGAACACTGTTTCAGTTTATGGAGGAACAAAGAACCCAGCACGTGGTAAGCAACAATTTGGTTTTAAGCTTTCTTCACCACAAATGATCGAATCTTATCCAACCCCAGATTCCTAAACCATCATGGTTCATGTTAATATGAACAGCATACATTTTCTGATGCCATGCACATAATTTAATTGCTGCCATCCCAACTAGACTGATATGCATTCATCAGCGATTAAATTTTAATTCCTATACAGGTTGACTGCTCTGGTGGTGAAGACTCTGGCATCTGTAAACAAATATGTAACTGTGGATCATGATATGCTGTCTGGAACTGTTCGCTGGCTGATTTCAAAATGCCAGAATCCAGATGGCTCCTTTAATGAGATATCGAGCTACAAACCTATAAAGCTTATGGTACAATCATCATACTATTTATGTATGTGTTTAATTTGACATTAAATGTAACAACATTTGTTCTCAGTAATACACAGGAACGGTAATTGCTTGTATCAGGTGGAATGGTTTAAATCTAAAAACTATCAACAGCTTGACAATTAACCATTGTGTCTAGAGGACACTTGTGGGCCCTGAGTTCCACGTGATAGGCTCCAGGGTCCACATGACCTTATACACAGTAAGCGATTTGAAAGAGGGATGGATAATACTAATATTAAAAACATCCCTATATCTCATAATGCTATAAATAATAAATGTAAATAACGTAAACATAATGCAATTATGTGCCATGGCTGTGTCTAATACAGTAGCCTGCATCTACAGAGCTGGGAAAGCCAACAGTGTCTCATCATACAAATCTGTGCATTTCGATTATAGTATATACTGTGTAAAGATATTGTATGCTTTGTGTTGTCTCAATTTTTCCAGGGTGCAGGGGCAGATGCCACTGAACAGTCCGTGTATCTCACATCCTTTGTTGTAATTGGGATCAAACATGCCTTGACAGTTCCCAAGTCCAACTTGGAAGTAAGAATTATCTTGTCTTTAGTTCATTTTTTTCAGCCATGCACAAAAAAAAAAAAAAAAACTGAACATCTTAATAATCTATCAATATAGTGATGTATTATTTCATATGCAGCGGCCTAACATGGAAAAAATCTGTCTCACCAGATGTACGCACAAGCAGTGGAAAGGGCAGTACACTATCTGTCTTCACAAGTTACAAAGGTGAAAAGTTTGTATGTAAGAGCCATAGCGGCATATGCCATGACCCTTGTTGACCTCAACGACCGAAATGCAGTCACACTCACTAATAAGCTTAAAAAAGAGTCACAAGTTAAAGGTAAAGAGTAATTTCTCATCTTCAAAACACCAAGCATTAAATGTAGAACACTATTAAAAACTGTCCCATTCACTATTATACTGTATGTAGAGTGACACACCCTGTTGACCTATACAAATAGTATCATTTTATGATATTTTCTGATTTTCTGATTTTAGGAAACCCAGTAACTGTCCGGTTTTGGGAGGAGAGCAAAGCCCCTGAGGACCCACTGAAGCCAAATAGAGCCACTGCACTCTCAGTGGAGACCACTGTCTATATGCTGCTCAACACTTTACTCAGAGGAGACCTAACTTATGCCAAGCCAATCATTCAATGGCTCACTGATGATCAACGATATGGAGGAGGCTTCCACTCAACTCAGGTACACAGCCACAGTAGAAAGAATTAAGACAAACCAGGAAAAATAAAATGGCATGCAATATGCCAAAAGCAAGCACAGGCCAGTAAAAATAAGATATTTTTCTAAATTCATATTCTTTCTGGCATAACGTACAGTAAAATGACAGAAGATTAAGTACAATTATAGCCTCATACACAAACATATGTACGATATAATGTGATAAAATGCCCAGATTCTAATGCCTCTAAGGATGCTTTTGCTCTGATCAACAGGACTCTATTTTAACACTGGAGGCCTTAACCAAGTACAGTATTCTGGGTCGTAAAGCCGTTTTACAAATGGAGATTGACGTGTCCTACAGAAAAAAAGGCCATATTGGTCGTGCTACTTTGACACAGAGCAACCCTGTGGGCAAACCCATTGAGGTAAGAATCCTCTGTGCTGTGATAGAATTTACTAGTCTTAAACACTATGAAACATTTTTGGTAAGTATATAAATAAGTGTATTTATTCATAAAAAATAACATTTTGACTTTTTCTATTAAAAAGATAGAACATGCTGAAGATGTCATCCTGAAAACAGGATACAGCTCAGGGGTGTCATTTGCTAATGTGAGTGTCATGCAAATATCACCAAAATACTATCAAAGACAGATATTTCTCTTGGGTGACTTTTTGTCCTCGTTAATTATCCAGAGAGTAAATCTATAAATTTGCTGTCAAACTGTGTTATTTTTGCGGGGCATGTGGGCATAATGATTCTTCCATTTCTTTGATATGAAAATGAAAATATGAAAATATGAATTTTCCCATTCTCTTCCATTTCTTTTATTCAATTTCTTTATTTATTTGGGGATTGTCTTTAATAAGTAGATACAAATGTCATTGTATATGTTGCTAACAAAGTCCTTAATGTCCTGTATGTCTATATGGCTTTCCATTCCATGGCTTCCAAAAAGTTAATTAACTTATGTTTTTTTTCCACAGTTGAGAACAGTGTATTACGAAATGACAGAGAGCAATGATAATTGCAACTTCGACATATCAATAGAAGTTTATCCCCGTAACCCAGCTTCAAGAGGTATGTTGAGGTAATGATAGTTAAAAATATATTTGTTTCAAAGTGAATATAATTTATGACTAAGATCATTTTATTTCACCAGATCCTATTCTTCTCTCACCACGGATAGTCGCCTGTGCCAAGTGAGTACAGCAAATTCTGTGGTCATTTGAACAGGAGAAATCAAATGTTTCTGAAACTTTGGGGTACCAGTTCATATCTCTAGAGCTGTATACAGAAAAGAGTAATGTAAAAGCCTAAACCAGTGGTTCTTAACCAGTGGATAATTAACATTGGTCTTCCAGGGACCAGGGTTGAGGAGCACAGGTTTTAAACCATGAGCTCACCATCCCTGAAGGCCAAAGCCATAGACTGTATAAGAACTGTTCCTGGTCTGCCATGGTCAGGACTTACCAAATGCAGTCCAGGGAAGGAAAAATGGTCAGTCTGTGGCTCGTTGATGCATGTGGGGACCAAAGGCTGGCCTGTGTAGTTAGATTCAACAGAAAAGCTACTGTAGCTAAGGCCATGTTCACACGTAGCCGGGTATTTAAAATAAATAATAAATAAATTTTATCTGCGGTTTTGCCCTTTTGTCCACATGCAAATGGAGTTTTGGTCATTAAAAACAGAGCTGTTGTAAACCTCCATCCAAAGTGAAGAGTTTTCAAAACTTTTTTTTCAAAATGGTTTTCAGTGGTGTTGTGTGGACATGGGAAAGGGAGATTTTGGCTTGTTGTATTCCTTATCTTGGCAATCTTTCTAAGATGAAAGAATTGTGTGTAGTAATACTATCTAATATTATCTAGTAATATTATCTACATCAGTTTTAAATGAAAGACTGGAATCTATAATCACACCAGGGTATTTTACTGTACTACTGCAAATGATGAAACAGAAAGGCCATCCAGAGTTACTGTGTGATCCGAAAGCGTACTCTAGGTGCATGAAACCATAGAACAAGTAGAAGAAAGTTAATTTGCATTTAGCGTCTTCACACATTTCTAAACTTTATTAAGCTGATGATTCTCATCTGGCTCCGCTGAGACAACTATGTGCCATCAGCAAAACAGTGGAAGCTAATACCATGCTTATGAATGATGCACAGAGGAAGCAGATAAAGAGAAAATAGCAGTGGCCCTAAAACGGAGCCCTGTGGAACAGCAAACTTTACTTTAGTGTATATAGAATTGTCACCATTTAACTGATAACAGTCACATACAGTAAGATCTAAGCCAGGAGAGGACCTCCCTTATCTCCTACAACATTTTCTAATCTATGAAAGAGAATAGTATGATCAGTGGTGTCAAAAGCTGCACTAAGATTAAGTAATCCAAGCAATCAGCACTTTAATCCAAGGACCTCACAGAATGAACATAAATGTGGTTCTTAGAGCTCTGTCTACAGAAATGACCAGGTTTGAGAGGGGGTCTGTAAATAATAATTAGCAGAATCCACTGAGCAGACTTATTATTTGAGGATACGTTTTTATGTTGGTATAGAGAACTTCAAATGCATTAAATTTGTGTCCGCGTTTTTGTATGATGGTCTGACGCCTCCCCTCCTTCACCAGTTGTACACACACAATGCAAAGACAACTGCAGGTATTGGGACTAAATAATTGTGTTGCCTTAAGAAAAACACTTCTGAGTGAGTTTCATTGGGGAATAGAATTGCTAAGGAGCATAAAAAATGGACTGTGGAGCATTGGAAAAATGGTCATGTGGTTTGATGAGTCCAAATTGACTCTGTTTCGGAGTCATCAGCACATCAGTGTCAGAAGAGAGGTGGATGGAGTGATGCACCCATCATGCCTAGTATCTTCTGTACAAGCATATGAGTGTCATGATCTGGGGTTGCTTCTGTTAGTTAGGTCTAGGTTTAACAACGTTATGTGCCCAAAAAAAATTAGGTCAGTTGTCTACCTGAATATACTGAATGACCAGGACTCATCATGCTCAAATTGTAAAAAATAAGGCAGCAGGTGTCCACCACAGAGTTCAGACCTTTTCCGCCCATTGAGAGTCTTTAAGATGTGCTGCAGAAGATTGAAAAAAAGATGACTTTATGCAGAGGTCCAACTCTCTCCTCATCAATACAGGATCTTAATGCGACAAATTAATGCGAGAAATTAATGCGACTCCAGATGTAAATAAATCTTGTGTCTTTGCATATTGTCTGCCATTGACAAAGCCTAAAATATTACAGTGTGAAACTGTTTTGGGGCGGCCAGTGTTTATGATATAAAAGGATGTGTTATTATAGCACCCTCTGCTGGCTAACAGAGCCACAGAAACATTTCTGTGTACAACTCTGTCTCCTGTAATCTTTACAGCACATGCCAATCCATATGTAAAATAATTTCAAGCATTGCTTGTGTGTGTGCGTGTGTGTGTAATGTCCCAGTAATGTTTTTGTTTTACAGATATAAGCAACGTATAAATGAGGATGAGAATGAGGCAGGTCACACAGTAATGGAAATTAATATTCCCACTGGTGTGAGACCAATCCAAGAGGACCTTCAAAGGGTGAGGGACAGACATAGGAATCTTTAGTGCTGCTAAACTCCAGAGTTGGAGGAAAAATTAAACAGTGCTTTATTTACTACACATATTGCAGTTTACTGATGGACTTGAGAGCCGTATTTCTGACTATGAAATAATTGGAAACCAAGTGATTGTGCAGTTAGATTCTGTGAGTATAAATTCTTACATTCTTTGGCTGATTAGTAACAGACACTGAGTAATAATACTGATGTGTTCACATCTGTTTGATTCTAAGGTGTGCTTTTTTCTGTGTCTTATAGATACCCTCAGACGAATTCTACTGTGTGGGCTTCCGTATTCAAGAGGTGTTTAGAACAGGCATGAACAGAGGCTCTGTGTTCAAAGTGTATGAGTATCATGAACCAGGTGAAAATCATGTTTATAAAGGGGATCTGTGGTCCATTCTTCTTCATTAAAGTATAGTGTAATGAGTACCGTATAGTATATACAGTATATCCTATAGTATACATCTCTTGTTTTTGTCTACAGACAATCAGTGTACAAAGTTCTACAATAGACAGAGTCGCAGGCTTCTCCGTCTCTGTGATGGAGACCAGTGCCAGTGCATGGCAGGTAAGCCCCAACCCCCCCCCCCCCCCCCCACACACACACACACACTTTCATACTCAACCTGGAAAATACAGCAGTTTATGTGACTATCATTGTTTTAGAGCAAAAAACAAAAAATAATGAAACCCAATGACTGATGAGCTTTATTAATTCCAAATAATAAAGACGATAAACCAAAAGATATTGACACACCGTCTACCTGTCTGTTGCCCCTTCAGCTGAATGTTGCAATTTCAAGAACGGCACTGACCCGACTCTCACTGTTGAACAGAAAATAAGTGATGCGTGCAAAGAGAACATTAAATATGGTAAATACTCAGTCAATAAACTATGGAACTAATTATAATGTGCTAATGAAAACAGTAAAGGTTTGACATCATCTATCATTGTAGTCTGACATTTTTAGTAACTGCTTCTGACAAGTTCTGAAAATTATATTTCTCTCAGTCTTAAAAGTGAAAATAACATCAACTGAAGCAGATAGTGATTTTATGACATACAATGCAGAGGTGGAATCTGTTATTGAAAAAGGTAAGTGCACACATCTCTGGCTTCATCTTCTATGACATTGTATTCTCATGTAACCTGCTCAAATCCAACTGAATTTCTTTGTCACAGGGATATTAGACATTACTCGGGGAGGTTCCTCTGAGGTCAGCTTTGTAAAGAGGGCAACTTGCACATCAACAAATTTGGAAATTGGCAAACAGTACCTGATTATGGGTGCAGACATCATGCAGCTTCGAGTAAACCGTAGTTACAAGTAAGTCTCTGACTTATATTTGAATGTAACTTATGCATACCTTATGCAACTGCATCCAACATGATTTCTGGACCAATTTTCATTAGTATGTTTGAACAGCAATTGAGTGTTGTATTATGATTTGTTTTTTTATAATCAGGTACAAGTTTCTATTGGACTCACAAGCTTCGGTGGAATGGTGGCCCTTGGATTCTGACTGCCAAACAAACTCTTGCAAACAATACACCAATGTTTTAGACAACTTTGAATTTGATTATCTTAATACAGGCTGCCTTTAGGGTGGCTGTTCTACTTTATAACAGCTATATTTTCATTTATTCTGGAACATAATAACAAAGCATTGTCCTTTTACAAAACATATGGTCAGTTTTGCTTGTATGCCCCCTGTCACATATTTGACATCAGTTATGAAGAGATATGAAAAATATTCTCATACCTACAAGCAAAATAAGGTGTTTCCAGTTCCCAATAAATTTTTCTGACTTTCACAAATGAATGAATTTGAAAAGTCGCTTAAACATCTATACAGACTAACTGAGAAAACATTTCAGTTGTTGCAATTATCCAAAATGCACTTTTTTTTTGCTACAAAGTTGGAAGCATACATTTGCATAGGACAAATGTAAAGTATGCTATAGCATTACAAATTGCCTTTACTATAATTCAAGTGGCCTCCTTATGAGTAGGACATTGTCCCATAGCTCACCACCCTGTTAAGAGATTTTTTCCCCACAAGATTTACTTATATTTTATAAGTATATTTTATACTTATTATTGATTATTAATAATAATAATAATAATAATAATAATTATTATTATTATTATTATTATTATTGTTATTATTATTATTATTATTATTATTATTATTATTGGATATCAAATTCATCAGGACATTCAACTTAAATGTTTTCTACTTACAGTACCTCAAATGATCTCAACTTCTGAGCTGGAGTGTTTTCTCCCAGTAGCTCTCAGTAAATAATGTAGCTCCTGATGTAAATATTCAGCTAATTAATAACCTTTTTCTTTCTCAAGTGGGTGTGGTAGAGCAGGAACACACTAAAATATGCAGGGCAGGGGGTCCTACCGGAATAAGGTTCAGAACCACTAATGTGAACCACTAATGTCAGTGTGTGCAGGGAATAAAACTAGAATATTGTTGTGTAAACCCATGTAATATGATAATTTTCTTACTTAGAGGGTTTTACTTAGAGTTTAGTGTACTATTACACACAGTTATTTTGTTTTCTAGTCTTTTCTAGCGTGTAATAACATATTCTTCCTCATTCCTTCTTTTCTCAAAATAAAAATTGTTTCTTTCGCATTAATTTTAAGTTCAGTCTCTGTAATGATAACTGTAATTATGTTTTTTGCAGCAAAACTAGTTGGACAGAATTTATTGAAACTTATTTCAATATTTTGGTGTTTTGGTTAATCAGAAAGTTTTGAGTGGCTACTGTGGATGCGTCAAACTGTGGGCGCATCTTAAATCGACCATGCGACAGAATTTATTGAAACTTTTGCAGTACTTAAACTTATTCCTGACGTTTAACTTGCAGTATAAGTGAAACCAAAATGTTGGGTAAAAAGCGATGTTATGAAGAGTTATGTGTTGGATTTAATAATCTAATTAAAAATAAGCCACTAATAAGCTACTTGCTGAATGTAAACAAACACCTGCACCAATATATATTAATTAGAAAAGCTAAACTAAAATTTAATACTTTCACCACTGAAATAACACTGCTGAAGTGGTATAAGTACATTTTAACACACTGGAGTCGTTTTAATACAAAACTTAAACTTTATCCGATCTACGTTTTTGATCTCTCCATCTGTGATTCACTCTCTAATTACCAAACCGGAAGTGTATTTGGCTGACGATGAAAGAAGTACAATTAGACAGGCAGGCATGTACATGGGCATCAACGTGAAATAATATCATGGATCACATTAAACCTGATCAGCTTATTTTTAGCTTTAACCTTTTAACTATGTCTAAAACTATTTTTCTGTCAATGGGTAGTTATGCTAGTATATTTTAAAACATAGGTATTAATAATGCTATATGCACGTTAATACATTGTATTGTCTTCATTT
Source organism: Clarias macrocephalus (assembly GCA_011419295.1). Taxonomy (NCBI): domain Eukaryota; kingdom Metazoa; phylum Chordata; class Actinopteri; order Siluriformes; family Clariidae; genus Clarias; species Clarias macrocephalus. The sequence continues at coordinate 80,799 of JAAGKR010001542.1, read as the reverse complement.
AATAATGTAATTTGTCTGTTTTGTTTTCCATTTAAAATATTACAAATTTTCGTTATTTATTTTTTCTGTTTGGACTCTTATTTTGACACAAGCTTATTGGCTTATTTTCAAGTGCGTTAAACTCCCAGAGCTCAATCATTATCTGAACTGAGGCTGTGTTAATAAATATATACTGTCACAAACCACATAACATGGAACTTTTAACCAATCAGGCCATTAAGAGACTGCCCGTTTTATTCTATTTTTTCCACCTCCAACAAATGTTTAAGGAATCACCCACAACTGCAGAAATGCACACATGCACCGTTACCGTTAACAGCGTTACCTCTGTCCCGTTTTGTAGCTTAGTCTCCATGGAAACATGGACAGCACACTGGCAATGCTGCTTCTTAATCGAGCTAACAGCTCCTAAAACACTAATGCTACGTAAATGGCGATACAGTGAGGCTAAAGTTTATAAGGAAATAGCGACCTGATTCGTTCATTTTATTTAACTATTCGGAGGCAAGTGGAGTGGTTAATTAGCAGCCTACTTAGTTTAGTTAAACACGCTAGCCAACTGAGTTCAATAGTTTAGCTAGCTAACTAAGTCACTATCTGAAAATATAATAATCATTATCAGAAGTCTAAACCTAGTGAAAGCTAGTACAGTGACGCAGCTGATTTATAACTAGTATACTGAATATTCAGGTCTTTTACAGTAGGGAGTTTGTGTTGTGAAGGCGAGCTCATGTGTTTAGCGAGCTAGCTTACCCTGAAACCTACTGTAGCATTGTGCTGTTTTATCAGGTTAATATGAAACGGATAAGTGATTCACACAGAGCCTGGTCTGTGGAGAGACTGAAGGTGTTGAGCTCAGCTTCTCCTCCTGACCACAGCCAAAGTCTCACAGCAGCTGAGCACAGTGGGGACGGTAAACTACACCTCATATCATTTATCCTAAAATATATATATATATTCCTTACACAGCGAGACTATATAACTGTCTGTAGACAAATCTTAGAGTTATTCAATGATTCTGTATTTCTTCAAAATCTTCATATTGAGGTTTTGGATAAGTAGTAGCATGTGATATTCATTCATTCATTCATTCATCTTTGGGAACCAGTTTATACCAGTTAGGGTCCTGGTGGATCTGGAGCGTATACTGGAACACAAGGCAGGAATATTCACGCCAGATAGGACACGAGTTCTTTTCAGCGCACCCTAAGGGCACACACTTTCACACCTAGCAGTTTATGGTAGCCATGTTTCCAGGTCGTGGGAAGAAACCAGAGATCCCCGAGGAAACCTGATGTGAGAACTTCCAAAAGACAGTAACCTGAGCTTGGTATTGATTGCTGGTGCTGTGAGGTGGCACATTTTAAGTGAAAACCAATTGAACACCCCACCTCACGAATTTCCGCCTTAGGAACAGAAATGTTGCAAGAAATTTGCCTCAGCATGCCAACGACCAACCCGAATTGAACTTCGTTTAAGTTGCGTGTACGTCTGGGATCTGTTTAAAACTTGTTTGCGTCAGTGGAGAGCCAAGTAAAGCGAGTTCATGTATTTTATTGCATGTAGGTTTTTTTTTTTTTTTGTGCAAGATTTAGTGAAGACATAGCACCCTGGGTCCCAGGAATATTAGCAAGGATGGTAAGCAAGAAGGAAAGGCAACTTGCATTTTAGTTTTTAAAGCAGCCGGTGCTTAGAGGAATCATGCATTTAGGTTAAGTGAGGTTTAATGTCTATTTATTTCATATTTTACTTCATTTACATTTCTTTTCTAAATGTTTTAAATGATTTTATACGCAAAAATATGATTATAGTGTTGGAAATTGGTAATATTTGTAATATTTGGCTGGAACGGATTATCTGCATCTACATTATTTACTATGGGAAAATATGTTTCGCAATACGAACTTTCACCTTAAGAACTCGCTTCTGGAACGGATGCTGACACTTAACATAGAGTAATTAGATCTGCTTTTAAGAACGAACATGGATGTTCATTCAATTAAAAACATATGCGATCAGAAACATCCAACAGTCTCCTTGTGTCAGTCTGGGTTTGACAGAAAACTGTTGGAAGGTGTAATAGCTACACTTCCCTGCCCTTTAGATGCGAACATGCGTGATGTGAGTGAAGGATGTCTCCCTGCCTGGTGACCATTGATCCCATGAACGGGAACAGGATAAAGTGGTTACGGATAATGAATAAACTAATAAGTGAAATATGCAGCACTATAAGAACAAAGTTTGTCAATCACTTGCTTTACTGTGATTTCCAAGCTCTCCATGATTAAGGTTGTAATACTCTTGGCACATTCACTTACTTTAATTTGGTTTGTAGATAAAATAAAATGCACAGGAACACGGTACATTACAGAAGACTTTATTAAGAAGTTGAGCAAGCAAGACAATTTATCCCTTGTGCGCTCCTTAAATCTGTCCACTACTCATGGAGATAAATACTTCAGGGTAAGAATGACATTCTTTAACATCGACTTACTGATTATAACGTATTCCATCAAGTGTGTGTACAGTTATATATTACAGTATATATTTTCATTGTATGTTATAAATTTTAATTTGTGCTTTTTATATGTTTTAGTACATTGAGAATTTGGACAAGTGTGACCGTGTTCAGGTTCTCAACCTTAGTAACAACATCATTGAAAAAATTGAGAAATTGGAGAGGCTTCATCAATTACGAGAGCTGCACCTTTCCAATAACAGAATAAAGTAAGTAATTTTTCTGATAAAAGTTCTGATTTAATTGAAATGTTGTTTAATTAAATTTCTGTTTTCTGTCATGCAGGAAAATAGAAGGACTAGAGCATATGGCAAACCTACAGATTCTGAATCTGTCCAGCAATAACATTGAACAAGTGCCGCTGTGGTTCGGGAAGAAACTTAGATCCCTTCAGAAGCTAAATCTTCAGAAAAATAAGATCTTTTCTGTTAGTCTTTCTTCATCCTTCCTAAAATATTTAGCAAATATTTGTGCATGCCTTAACCTAACGTTCATCCTTTTGTCTTTTAGCTTCATGAGCTTGCCAAATTAAAGCTTTTAAAAAGCCTAACTGAGCTGACACTAGCAGAGAATCCTGTGTCTGACCTTCCCCACTACCGCCTCTTCTTAGTCTTCCATCTGAGGTCATTGGAGTTTCTGGACGGAGAGTCAATCAGCACGCAGGAGCGAGAAAATGCACATCAACGCTTTCATGCAGGTATACAGTTACTTCTGACCACTGTGTCATGGGAATGAAGGGGGAAATATGCTATTCTGATTGTTATTGCTTTAGCAAAGTTAATTATGATTGTGTTACATCTCTTACTTAATGTTATTTAAAGTTCTGCTTGTAAGTTTACATACCCTAGCGAAAATTGTGAAATATCCTTTTTTGAATATATGACCGATTATACAGAAAGACATGATTTTATTTATCCAGTTATCACATAATTATATGAGCCATTTTAAAATAAAAAAGATAACTGAAAGCAATCAAATTACTCTGATCTAAATTTTGATTACCTTTGAGTGTTTGACCTGATATTATACACCCAAGTTGACAGACAATGATTTAAATGGGTCCACACTTGACTTGAGTGTAATTAGTGTCTGTGTATAAATAGCCAATGAGTGTTTGAGTTATTTGAGTGTAGACCTATACATATTTCATCCAGATATGTACTAACCTGGCTGTCAAAGTATCTGAGAGAAAATGTAGTTTGTTTTATATATCAGGAAAAGGAAATAAGAATATATACCAATTAAAAAAAAAAACTCTGAAAAAGATGTAGTTCAAAAAAACATTTACTGCAATCATTAACTCAGATGCGGTACATGAGATGCAATTGGCTTTTCTAACATGACGGTGATATGAAATACAAGGCCAGAAAGAAATCTCAAACATGCAAGACAAACCAAGAATTTAAAGGACCTGAAGGCATTTTGCCAAGAAGAATTGGAAGCTTTATAACATAAGAGAATAAAGGGTGCAACACCCACTATTCGAAAGTTATGGGTATGTAAGGGTACTCTTTTGCACAGACAATCTAATTATTATCATTGTCATGTTTTATTTAATGTTTTTGCTATTCTGTGATGTGTTATAGCTGAATTTGAGTACCATTAAAAACATACTGTAGACATCATGATCATTGTAAAAAGTAATTTTGCAGCCCTATGTTCAGCCATTCTCACCTGTGCTGCTGATTCCTGGGTTGTAGAGGAGGTAGAGCGTCTGGAGCAGGAGCTGGAAGAAAGAGGAGCAGAGATAGAACAACTTCAGGAGGAGAAAGCTGTAGCTCTAAAGCACTTGGAACATCAAGAGAAGCTGCAGGAAAGCCTGAAGCAGCAAAGTCAGGAGCAACAGCAGCGACAGGAACAGCTTGAAATGGAGCTGGACACCAAGTCCGAACTGGTGTGTAACAGAGCTGTCTTGAGCCTCAGTGCTAATGATAATATTTGAGGCTATAATGTGAAACAACTTTGTTTTGCTAATTTTTAAATTGTGGTAACAGACATTAAACTTCTGTGTCTATAATTTTGCCTGTTTACGAAAATCAGCATACTGTTAAACCATAAAGACAATCTCTCCTTGCACTTGATTCCCTTCTTCTTTCTTTTTTTTACTCTTTAGCCAATTTCTTCCTCCTTTCTCACTACTTTCTATAGAGATTTGTCTGTCAGCTGCTCTAAAGGTAGTGTTAAATACTGAATACATATACAACTGGTACTGCTTCGTGAATATTACATGAATGAGTGCAGTGTATGGTGTTTATCTGGTGTTTTATAATTTCCATATGTCTTTATTTCTTTTCCTGTATTGACAGGTGACAAAGGAAAAATAATATAAAGTGTCTTAATAAGAACAGTATTCAAACTAAATTTGTATTGTTGAAATGCTGCCCTTCGTTTTTAGTGAGGAACTAATGGTATAAGGAACAGGCCACATTTAATCACTCATGTTCAATTCAGTTGTAAAGCTACTTAATAACTCAACGGTACAAAACTTTAAGGTTATGACTTACTTGCTTAAATGTTGAGTTTTTTATATTGTAACAAAATAAGAAAAAAAAACATAGAATCAGGATATTTATGAAATAATGATACACAATCACAATATGAATCAGTGTCATGATAATATCGTACTATTTGGTCCCTGGTGATTCCTATCCTTAATAGTTAGATATAGCTATCCTATAAGAGTCTATGGCCATTGTGATAGAAATATTTAATCACAAGTTAAAGGTGATCAGTCAGAAGAGCTTTGCGTATTGTTGGCAGTGACTCATTCTTCAAGGGCACAAGCAGACATGACGCATGCTAGCAAAGTAAATAAACAGGCTTGCACAGAATAACAGCCGCGATTAAACCTTTGTCTGCTGTCTGTACAGTGTACATTACATTTATATGCTCTTTGTTACAATCTTTCCAAACATGCATGTTCTCTTGTAATCTGTGCATGCCATTTCTGTCTGTATGCTGCTTTCTCATGCTACATTCTCAGCCTTCATTTCCCGTTCCCCTGCTGGATTCTCTCTACAAGGTATTTATTTGTGTCCAATCAGTTTCTGTTAGATCAATCACCAACCAGTTCCCGAAGTCCTAGTGAAGTGAAATGTCATGACTTTCTCCTGTGCCACCAGGTAGTTACTTAGAGTGGTGTGAGTGATATGTTGTCATTCTAAGCATGCTGCAATACTCTCTGCATGTATAAGTCAAGTTAGATCAGATACCTACATTTTACATCTGCACTGAATGTTTCCAGTGGCCTTTGCGGAATATGTTTGCAGTGGAGTTTATATTCTATATTAAATGCTTTGAAGTATTGGTGCTAAAATGCAGCCAATTTATTTTCCAGCTTAAGCAGAAGACTACAGAGCTGACTCGGGCCTGCCAGAAGCAGTATGAGCTTGAGCAAGAGCTGGCTTTTCATAAGATAGATGCTAAGTTTGAACCACTTCCATTTTATCCTAATCATGTAAGTTTCATCAAGATTTGCTTTATTAATCTGGTAATCTGGATTTTAAATATGATTGTGCATGTGCAAGATGGTCATCTCCTTTTATCTACCAGCCACTTCTCCAGATCTTGCATCTACTCAGTATGCAATACCCGCATAGGAATGGTGGGGGCAGTGTAGCATGTTAAGACACAGCTTTAGCAGCACACAATCACCAGAACAGTTGGATGAGGTGCAAATGGAGCTTGGCCATGCAAACCTGATAACTGGCACCTGTGTATTTCTGTTCTGCCCTAATCTTCAATATTCCTAAAAATATATATAAAAATAAGTTACATTTATAAATTATTAATAAAGCTGGCCATGTAGCAGCCAAGTGTGCACATTTACACATACTGTATAACACTGGTTCTATATTGTACTGCTGATTTTTTATGTCTGTTGTCTGTTATCTTGATGCATATGCTGTTTAGAACCTGGAGGCAGAAGATGTGGTGGGTGAGAGTCCGTACATTGGAAAAGCTCGCCACAAAAGAAATACATTTACATTAGACAGTGTCGATGCAGGGGACAAACGACTAGCCACAGGAGGTCTCATGGATACATATAGATTGGAGGAGGATGAGTCTAGCCATGACTTGGCAAAAGGTACCGGCATTCAAAGAGTACAGTTGTTGTTGTTTTTTTGTTTGTTTGTTTACAGAAGTTAGAGCTAAAGCAGGTACAGATGACTACCTCATAATTCTCCCATCACTCGTTGCGGTGGTATCAGCATACCGCCCCTGTGTAAAACATTTTTTTGTATAAATACACAGTCTGGAGTGTATTTTTGTTTATTGCACAACAATATCCAACAACTGCAATGTTTTGTTTAAGTTATTAATGAACGGTAAATCACGGTTATAGTGGTTTATCGTTAACCTAAATTTTGTGGAAGAACTACAAGACAATTTAACAATTTATAACGTACATTAAGACATGATAAGTTGCTTCTTTATAATTATCCTCTCTCTCTCTACCTCTCTATCTGTCCCCAAGAAAAGCAGTTTTTTATACAAATTATACTCAAAAACAAAAGCAACATCTCACATCTGAATACATATCAAAGTTCAATTTTTTTTAAAACTCTGTGTATATCAGCACCAGAGTAGCATCAACATTGGCCCATGATAAGGCCTCCTTTCATATCCAGCTAGTCCAGCTGCAGCCAAATTATTGTGTGTAACCCTGAAATTCCAGCAGCAGTGCATAAATATAATACTATTTAATACATGTTACACCCAGAGCTGCTGTCTGTTATATAAAAATGTGTTAATTATTATAATAATAAAACCAATGTATGTATTCTAAGATTTTGTTACTGCATTAGTTAGTAAACAATTTTTTTTGTATACAATACATGCAGTGGCCTCAGCAGAGGAGCGTCTACAGCAGCTTCGCAAGGAGTTGGAGTTCACAGAGCTACAGATCCTGAGAGCCAGTGAGGAGCTGCAACAACTAGAAGAAGCAGCATCTCAAAAACGAGTAAGTGTTTTGAAACTATCCAAATTAGATTTTTTTTATCATGCTCATATATACTATATATAAGGTAAATATGTTGTCGCAGCAGTGTGACTTATTCTTGCAGTCATGCAAATACAGGTTACGAGCTTTAGTTAATGTTGACATAAAGCATCAGAATGGGGAAAACTTGTCTGTGACATGGTTATTGGTGCCAGATGGATTAGTAAGTGTTTTAGAAACTATTAACCTCCTGAAAAAACATGCAGTTTTAGTGATTGTTGTTGGTATGGGGGTGTTCAGAAAGGTGAGTTACAACAGTGGAAGACTACATGGAGTTCTTCTCCAGACAACCAAGAGCAGAAATCTGAGACTCACTGACAGTCAGTAGGCAGTATGAAAAACTTTGCATGGTCAAAATGAATCTTAATTTTTTCTGCAACAATATGCAGATTTTATTGTCAATATTTGCTTGCATGCAACATTAGACAGTTATATGGTAAAAATCATATACAGAAACTATATTTCTTGGGGATGCCACTGAAAAATTTTAGCCAAAGTAATCAAAATACAAAAAAAAAAACAAAAAAGAATAAATAGGCATACAGCAAATTGTCAAATCTAACCAACGTTATTGTAATGGTAATTACAATAGAACTCACTCATCATCTATACTACTTAATCTTGTATTCAGGGTCACAGAAGGCCTGGAGCCTATCCCAGTAGACTTAGGGCATGAGGCGGGGTACACCGTGGACATGGTGCCAATCCATCGCAGGGCACACACATACACACACTACGGGCAATTTGGGAACGCCAATTAGCCGAATCTGTAGGTCTTTAGACTGTGGGAGGAAACCGGAGAACCCGGAGGGAACCCACCAAGCACGGGGAGAACATGCAAACTCCATGCACACAGAGACAGGAATCGAACCCGGACCCTGGAGGTACAAGGCGACAGTGATAACCACTACACTACACCACTCTGCTGGTGGTGTTGTAGTTGGATTGGTATTTTCCCTAGCACACATTAATTCCAATCAACCATTATTCGAATACTTTAGCCTATCTGAGCGTTGTTGCAGATCATGTGCATCTATTTATGACTGCAGTTTATCCATCGTACTGTATGACACCTAATTCCAACATGATAAGGTGTCATAATGAAACACAAGTCATAAACTAGCATCATCATTGAGTTCAGTGGAGCACCTTTTTGTTGTTAGACCAAAAGGGGCTTCTGCCTAGTATTATTGGTTGGCGTTTCTTAGTGAATGCACAGCGATCAACCATAAAATGAAAACCAAAAACAATAAGTCACTGTTGTGCAAGCTCTCCTTGTGCCAGCAAAACAGCTCTGACCACTCGAGGCACGACTCCACAAGACCTCTGAAGGTGTGCTGTGGTATCTGGCACCAGGACGTCAGCAGCAGTTTCTTTAAGCACTGTACATTGTAAGGTGGGGCCCCCATTGATCAGACTTATTTGTCCTGCACATCTGGGGAATTTGTAGGTCTGCTAGGCCCCATACGCAGCAAGGTGCACTGTGTGCTCTGATACCTTTCTACCTGACAGCCTAGACTCTGGTTCCCACAGTGACCATGACCCTGTCACCAGTTTACTAGAATATAATTCATATATATAATTCATACATATATAATTCAATGTTATTCAATTTACCTGACAGTGGTGTTTGTATTGTGGCTAATTGGTGTATATAATTTAAGTTTGGTCACATACAGTAGTCTTGTTCCAGTTTTCAACTGACCAGGTATAATGATCCTTTGCCTACTGTAGCCACTGATACTTGTATATTGGCTGATATCAGTAGAGTCTGATGTGGTCGTCTAATTAAAATTTTTGTGTCATGCTGCATATCTGTGATGCTTTCGTCCTCAAATTTGTAAGTTGTGCTTGTTTAAATTAAAATAGTCTTCCTGTGAGCTTGGATCATTTTCCTCTGGTCTCTCTCATCTGCTTCTCACTGGATTTTATTGTTTTATGTGAAAATACTCTACTAATTGAACAATGCACTGTGATCACATTCCTCCGAATTACTGTATAATGTTTGATGTGAAAATTAACTGAATCCTTTGACCTGCACTTATTTGATTTGATTTTATGCATTTTCAATGTTGCAACATGATTTGTTAATTAACTTTGTTGTGGCTAGGGAGTGTGTACATCAACTACAAATTTGTCTGCTTTGTGTTAAAATAGTGTTTTTATTTTACTATGGTAATGGATTACGAGAGATTTTTTGACATGTGTGCTGCTTTATGTTTATAGCTTATTTTTTTGCAATAAGTAATTTGTATTTAATTAGAATATTTCATAGATATATCCATAATTCAGGTACATGTCTTTTTTTTTTCTTTTTTTTTTCATTTTATGAAGGGTGCCAATATATATGACACATTCCACCCACTTGTCAGTTGGGCTATATAAAAAAAATAAAATGAAAAGTGTTCATTTATATAGAATGCTGTGAAAATTTGTGTCCCATCCTGTTATTTTGTATATTTGTCACAGTTAAATGATTCAAATCATCAAACAAATATAAATATTACATAAAGATAACATGAATAAATACAAAATGCAGTTTTTAAATTATTATTTCATTTATTAAGGGAAAAAAAACCTGTTTAAACCTTCTGGTAGAGCACAGAATTCATGGTTCCATCAATTACTATATGGTAAGTCGTCCAGGTCCTGAAGCTGGCAGCCCCAGACTGTCACAATACCATGAACATGTTTGATTATTATGATGTTCTTTTTATGAAAAGCTGTGTTAGTTTTACTCCAGATGTAACAGGAAGCACATATTCCAAAGACGTTTTTGTCTCATCAGTCCACAGAATGTTTGCACCAAAATCTTGGGGATAATCAGGAAGTTTTTTGGCAACTGTTCGACGAGTCTTTGTGTACTTTTTGATCAGCATTGGCTTTCGCCTTGGAGCTCTCCCATGGATGCCATTTTTATCATGGCCCTTTCATATTGTTGAATTATGAACACTGACCTTATCTGAGGCAAGTGAGATTTTTTAAATGTTGTTCTGGGTTCTTTTATGAGCTTCTGAATGAGTGATTGTTGGGCTCTTGGAGTAACTTTTGTAGGCCGACTTCTTGTATTTCTTCAGATCGTGTTGCCTTTTTAGATCTTTTAGCATGCTTCATATTGTCGGACTGGTTCTATTCAAATAATTTCTTGATTACAAAGGTCTGGCAGTAATCAGGTCTGGGTGTGGCAAATGAAATATAACTCAGCTTTTAAACATCGCAGTTCATTCATGATTTTGCAAGAAGGGGACAATTATTTTTTCACATAGGGCCAGGTAGGCTTGGGCAGCTTGTCCCTTAATAAATGAAATCATTATTTGAAAACTGCATTTTGTATTTACTCGTGTTATCTTGGTTTAATAATAAGATTTGTTTGATGATCTGAATCATTTAATTGTGACAAATATGTAACAAAAAAAAAAAACAATCAGGAAGGGCCAAATATGTTTTCATGGCTCTGTAATGTATTATGATGATCCATATAATAATATTATTATGATCCATTTTAATGCTGGATTAAAACAGTTATTAAGAATAAAAAAGTTATTGTAATCTAGATTATCCAGTTATTGTATCTAGATTGTAATCCATTTCCCCACAAGATAAGACCCAGGGTCAGCTCGAGACAACTTAACAGTGCCTGTGGCCTTATACAGATTACAGAAGCAGAGAAGGATAATCTTAGACAACAGCTGCACATGAAGATCCAGAAGCTGAGTGAGATGCAGCAGGAGGCGGTGTCCCTGGAGAAGCAGCTGGAAAGACAGAGCTCTGAACTCAGTGAGGCTCAAGGAGAGCTGGACCGGCTCCGGAGCTTACTGCACACATTGAAGCCAGAGGATCTCAGACACGTTAGTAAAACCTCTACCTCAGACACTAGATTTAAATTTTGTATTTGTTTACTCTGCTCTGAGTATGTTCCTGAAGTCCTTATTAATCCCCTGGAAATGTTGAATTAAAAACAAAAGGTGATTTGTCTGCTAAAAATATCTCTGCCTGCAACCTTGATGATAGCAGCTATCCTGAATGTTGCCTTGGTTCCACACCAGCAACAAGGCAAGTGAATGGCAAACAAGCCCCGCCTCCCAGAGGAATACACAGATAACCAGAGGTGTCTAATAAGGGTACTGAAACGGCAGCCAAACACTACTTGGTTTGTGTCTCTTTAAGGAAATGGGAAGAGTCTTTCTGTAGGGAATTTGGGTGGAGCTTGAAAAGTTTCTCACTCCCTCTTTGGGGGTATTGTCATAGCTGGGTTATAGGCAGTGATTGGTTGGACCGAGAGTTTCCTGTGTTGATTCAAAGCAGGAGCTGAAGAGAGAAGGGGGGGGGAATACAGAGAAACTGTGTGTGTGTGTGTGTGTGTGTGTGTGTGTGTGTGTGTGTGTGTGTGTGTGTGTGCTCGCGCGTGTGTGAGATGGTTCGGGAGGTGGGGTGATGAAGAGCAAAGCAGGGGAAAACCCTGTACTATGGCTAGAGTCTACAAGCAAGAACTTTGTGGCTAAAAGTCTGCAAGGACAAGGAGAGGATCAGAGAGACAGGAAATGCTAACGTTCAGCACACAGCCTCTGTGCAGCCAGTAATGGAAGAAAAGCAGGATTTGTATTTGTGTCAGCCACTTTACGTTAGTAAGTACCCCAGCAGAGTTAGGGAGGGGTGCATAGTTATACGAATGCATGTTATGTGTTTTCACAATGCTGTGTACACACCATTATTTCATGCTTAAAGAAACGTTTATTTTTTTTGCTTGATGATGAAAATGTTTTATTCTGATATCCTGGCTTGCTCAAATAACATACTTCCTTTTCATAAGTATCTGTATGATTCATAAAATATATACAGTATATATATAACAGTTCACTTCATAAAATATGCCAACTATTTGCTTTTTAAAAATAGACTACCCTGCCACAATGTAATAAAAATATGGCATGAATAGTAACAAAGCCTTTTTTGTTACTATAACAAACTGTATTTGTTAATGTTGTGATGGAGGAAGTGTTAATAACATAGTGTAATACATGTATATTACAGGACTATGTTTTATGTAACACAAAGAAAGTAGATTTTCATGTCCTGATTTTCATTTATTAGCAGTCACTGCCTTAAAGATTTTTTTTTCTGTTTGTTTGTTAGTTTTTTCCAGGTTGAATTGTAAAGACTGCAGTAGGAGCATATAGTGAAACCAGATTTGTTTATGTATAAACTCTCTTTCTACTGCTTTTGTCCACAGGCTCATGTGAAGGCCCAGTTAGCCAGTAAGAATCAGCTGCTGGCCATCATGAGCAGGAAGCAGCACGAGTTGGAAGGCCGACTGGATGACATGCTCAGTCGCATCGCCAAGGAGACACAAGAGATCAAAGATCTGGAACAGCAGCTTACTGAGGGTGAGAGACTTTGTTCTGACATAGTTATGATGTCTAATTGTTATGAATGAATGGAAAGATGCTATTTCAAGCTGCATGCAAGAACATTTTCTAACATGGGTTGTGCTGAATCGTTTTCCGCTGTGCGGATCTGTTTGATTGCTGAGTGCCATGCATAGAGAATTCCCCAACCACTTAATTAGTAGGATGCCGAAATAATAACGACACAGCAATCATGTACTGACAAACTACACTTACTGAGCACTTTATTAGATTGAGTCCTTCGAGATTCTGGTCCATTTTGACATGATTGCATCACACAAGTGCACTTAAGTGATGTGAATCTCCTATTCTGCCTCATCCCAAAGCTGTTCTGTTGGATTCAGATTCTTAGTTGACAGAAATGGACCCCGATGCGGCCTCCTGCTGTTGTATATTGTCATCCCGGAGTTTCCACATGTTGTGCATTCTGAGATACACAGTTGTACAGAGTGGTTATCTGAGTGCCTGTAGCTCAAACCAGTCTGGCCATTTTCTGATGACCTCTCTCAATTTTAGGGCCTTTTAGGGCGCATTTAGGGCCTGTTGTGTTTGAAAATCCAAGAAGAAATATAGTATTACTACTATAAATGACCCAGGTCACATTTTCACTACTATCACTACTTGACATGGACACAGGCTTGTATCTGTGTGATTTAATGCATTGTCCTGGTGCTGTACAGTTGGCTGATTATATAACTGCATAGATGAGTAGGTGTACATGTGGAATATTAATAAAGGTCCCTGTGTGCATGTATTATGTATTTAATTGTGTTTTGCATTATATACTGAAGTTTAAAATATAAACAAAAGTGCATTTGTCTTTGTCAGTGTCTGTACACTAATATTTCAGTATAAACATCTTGGTTGGTCATTTGGTTAAGTCTTAGTTTTTGGCTCTGAGTTTTAGTATGGGCTTATTAGGGTTGACTTTGCATTAGTCATTATAACATGACCTTCCATGTTAGCAAAAACTTAAACTCAGAAAAATATTTGGTTTCTGATTATTTGCCCTCATGCAGGTCAGATAGCAGCTAATGAAGCACTGAAGAAGGATCTAGAGGGCATAATCTCCGGCCTTCAGGACTACCTGCGTGGGGTGAAGGATCAGGCTCGACAGGCCCAATTTGACTGCTTGCGTCTACAGAAGGAAAAAGATGGTTTACAGCAGCTCCTTTGGGACAAAGATCAGCAGCTCAGTCGACTGCAGCAAGTAGCCCAGATATGTGACAACACAAAGAAGGTTAGATGGAGACCTTTTCATCAATGTTTAAAGAGTTTTACTAAGCACTGAAATACTTCTGTGCAGCTACAGTATAAGACTAGGTGTGATGATCATAAATTACAAGTTGTGTAGACTGTATGAAAAAGTATTTCTGTTTATTTGTTGTTATTTTTTTGGTAGGACCTGTTGCAGCACCAGGATGAGTTGCAAGCTCTCCGAAGGGAAAATATAGAGCTAAAGGAGGCTCAAGGTCAGGTCAGTGCCTATGAAGCTGAATTGAAGGCTCAGCTGCAAGAGAGGGACTCTAAGGCCAGCCACCTGAAGGAAGAGCTGAGTCGATTCCACCGGCTCAGTCAGGTAGCTTTGTGATGATTAAATGAAATTAGATATCATCTAGCTCTTGTTTGTGCTAATGTCATGTACATGTGCCATTTGTGAAATGATTTCCTATTCACTAGATAAGACTTGTTTGTTTATTAAATGTAGTGCACTGAAATACCTACAATGACCTTCTTACTTCTAGCTTGAGCATTCTGCACTGCAGGCTGAACTGCAGAAGGAGAAACAGGCGAAAGAAAATGCACTGGCTCAGCTGCAGCTAGCTGCAGAGAGCGAGCTGGAGAACACTCATCTCCTGGAACAGCTTAGCACACTGCAGGTTCGTTTTCATGGACAGATGCCGTTCTCTGGCCATGTTCACAATAGGTGTTTTTTTGTACAATATTTAGTCTTCTGGTGTACAAGACCATGGTGAGACCAGCGATGCTCTACGCCTTCGAGACAGTGGCGGTGAAGAAAAGACAGGAGGCAGAGTTGGAGGTAGCAGAGATGAAGATGTTGAGGTTCACTTTGGGAGTGACGAGGATTGATAGGATCTATAATGAGTTCATCAGAGCGACAACCCATGTTAGATGTTTAGGAGATAAAGTCAGAGAGAAAAGATTGAGGTGGTTTGGGCATGTTCAAAGGAAAGATTGTGAGAATATTGGTAGAAGGATGCTGAGGTTGGAACTAGGGTTGCAACAACTAATCGATATAATCGATAATTATCGATAATGAAATTTGTTGTCAACGAATGCCGTTATCGATTAGTTGGACTGCTTACGTTACTGAGGAGCGCGACCACAAGATGCACAAATACGCAAAGATACACAGCCGTTCGCAATGGAGGTTACAGAAGCGTCTGCAGGAAAAAGCGGCGCCTATGGCGTTATATTCCTACCACAATTCTGAGCGCGCGGTTTGACATTTTGAGAGCAGACAAGGCACTCTATGCGCGTGCAGTGTCTCCACTGCGCGCTCAACAGCTCGATTCTGCGCGTGCAATGTCTCCTCTGCTCGCTCAACATGTTCTCCGCGCACGCGCAACTTCTCAATTCTTTGCGCGTTCGACTGCCTTCACGCGCAAGCAACATTTATTTTCTGTGCGCGCTCGACTCTGTCGGTACGCTCGCTCAACTTTGTCCAGTGTTACAAAACTGCCACAAAACCAGCCAAATGCAGACTTCCACAGACTACTTCTGATTGGCTGTTAGAGAAGCTACTAGCTGGCAATATCTGCAATTATTGTTAAAATGCTGTATTTTGCATACTCAAGTGCTTTTATTTATTTATTTATTTATTTATTTATTTTAGAAAGAGACAAGTCAGCATAAGTGAGTTCATTCAAAAAAGAAATCCCCCATGCACTCCTCAGCAAGCAGCCACTATAACAGATGCCATCCAATATAATAAGAGTATAACAATTGTTTTGCTTATTTATTTATTTATTTATTTATTGGATATTTAGGAGTTTTACTGTTCAAAAACACACTTTGTCTTTAATTTAAGGTTTAAAATGTCAAAATTAAAGATCATTAAACTATACTGTATGTGGCTTTTGCAAGTTTAGTTTTATACATAACTTATACCCTGATTTATGGTTTTATATAGTTATAAGCAAAACATCAAATTAAAGAAGCGTTTAGTTTTTATCTGATTAATCGAGAGAAGAGGATGCAGAGAATAGGGTTAGATGGAGGCAGACCCCTGAATGTGAACAGCTGAAAGACAAAGAAGATGAATGTTTAATCTTCTGGCCAATTCTTACCGATTAACTTACTCAAACCTATCAAACACATAATGGCTATCAGCCAGGGTGAAGTCTTTTGAGACATGTGAAACCAGCTACCATATTTTTTTTATGCTGCTTATGATGAGCTTAATTGGACATTTAACACTGTTGGAGGAAAGCTTACAGAAGAGAAAAGGGAGTAATGCAATTCCTTCAACCCAAAAACAATTTTGCTGTTCTGTACTTCCACCTAATGATAATGTTGTTTCATTTGGAGATCGATTAATGAAACTTTGACAACAGTGTGAACACTCGTGTAAGTATAATGTTTTATGTTTGGTAGCGCTAGGTTTAAAGTGTTTTTGGGTTTCCCAATAAGGGTTGCAGCTCCAGGGAAAGAGATCTCCTGTAATCAAGATAAAGATCCAGGTGGAAAATCATATTGTAACTACATGAAAATGAGGAGCTAACAGAAGTATATTTCAATGCTGACCAAAAGGAAACTTGGGTATCATTGAATAATTTTTGGGAGCAGTCTCTGCTCTTGGGAAACCTAATTAACTTGCCATCGGTGCTGTTATGGTTACCAGAAAGACCTAGGTTAAACATTGCCTTGTATGTTTGCTCTTAAAATGCTTGAATAAACCCAGCGAAAATAATCTGTACTGCTGTCTCCATCAGCAAGATTGACTGTTTACTTTTCACAATTATGTGTTACTGTAGAGGGAGAAGAGTGTTCTAATGGAGAAGATCAAAGCCCTGCAAAAAGACTTGCAGCAGAGCAAGAGTGAGTTGTTGTGCCCTAAACAAGTGGCCAAGAGTTTGCAGGGGCTGAAGAGAATCATTGCCACCGGATCTGGGGAACTGAGGTGTGACATCATGAATGTATATTAAAAAAAATGTATATCTCATACTGAGATGAATGTTAATCATGTGGATGTTGCTTTAACTAACAGCAGAGCAAATGGTGCTGGAGATGTGCTGAGTGAAAGCTTGGCTGAACTGCAGGAAGAACTGCACCACACAGTGTCTGCTGCGTTGAGAGAACGAGATGAGGCCCAGAGTGCTCAGGATAGGCTGGCACGTGAGATGGGCGTGCTCAGAAACAGGCTTACACACTATCAGCAGAAATACCAGAGTGCATGTGAAGAGGCTCAACAGGCCAGGGTGAGTTGAGTATTTTGCACAGTCTCCTGTGGATATAATTGTCGGTGTGCAAGAACAAAAAAAATACCTTGACTTAAATACTCCAAATATAAGATCAATGATTTTTCACTTGGTGTTGTTTTATCAAAGCACAGCAAGAACAGAATTGCTGCTTCTGGGAGGATTATTTATTTTTAAGCACAGTATCCCCCCCCCTCCCCCCAATGCCCCCAAAAATAGAATGAAGGTATGGTATTGTACATAGACACTACACAAATGACAAGATTTTTTTTTTTTTTTTCAAATGGTGAATGATGATAATTTCATTACTGCCCTATGGAGGTTGTTGATGATATCACTGAATCATTTTTAGTTTTTTCTTCACATGCCTTGGTCATCAACTGCTATTACATTTCTTGTCTCATCTGTTTGTCTGATTTGTAATACGCAAGTGTTTTCTTTGTTCAGTAATTCCACAATTTGGCCCTGAGTGATTTTTCTTAGCTTTAAAATGACTTGCTTTTATCTCATATACAGCTTTCTCTTCTCCATGGCGCTTTATTCTTTTAAACAACAAGTGCACTACTCACAGGCAATACCAAGGTCTCGATTCAAGAGAAAACATTCAGAGTTATTAATCGTTTAAATAATTTGTCTAACAGGGTACACCTAAGCACCAAGAACCAAAAGGGTGGCTTCAAATTAAATGTTCAAAGTTAACACATTTAGATGTTAATATCATGAAATCAAAGCTGAAAGTCTAATTCATAGGCTCATATTCATCAAGCCTATAGAAAAAAAAAAGGCTTTGCTATTCTATGAGTTTTGGAGGGAGCTGTAATAGAATGAAGACACTGATATAAAGTTGTGATTTTCCTTTTATTCTAATACAAGTATATTATTATTATTATTATGTATAAACATTTATTTATTGCAGTGATTCGACAGACAATATTTATTGTGTTGTGTATTTTCCTGGTGGTGCAGACAATAATAGTTTTGTTAAGATTGAATTACTGTATGGCCGAGTATAAATTTGCAGCTCTGTGCAGAAAATTCAGAAAAATCTGTAAGTCAGAGGAGTAACAAGACATTTTTCCTATAAAATTCTTTTGGTCATTTTTAATGCATTTAGTCCCAGCAGGCAGCAGAACGGCATGAGGAGGAGGCTGAGCTCTTCCATCTCAGACAGGAGCTGCAGGAAGCACAGGAGCAGCAGTTACTGACACTGCAGCATCTGCATGAAGTCGAGAGTGAGAAAGATTGTTTGCTCTTGGAGTTAAAGAAGCAAGACAAACAGGTATGTGAGCAAGTGCTATGTGCAGTAGATCTACTCAAAAATGTTCATAGCCAAACAATTAATTTAATATCAAAGATATTTTTCCCTATACGTTGCATTGGACAGATGTGTGCTGTATATGTTTTCTGTCTTTGTGCACAGGTAAAGGCTGAGGAGACTCTAACACAAGAGCGGTTACAATCCTTGGAGCTGGAGTTAAGAGAGCTTAGGAAATCCTTCACCATCGCTGATCAACTGGCTGCTGAGCAGCTGAATGCTGCCACGGGCCAGCTTCGCTCACTCCACAGCACAGTGCAGAGGATCAGTCAGGAGAGAGCAGAGGTACAAATGTGCAAATGGCTTTTATGTGTTTACAGTCACAGAACGTAGTTAATGTTGTCTTTGGCCTTGATTATACCTAGTATTAAAACTTGTCTCATGTTATTCAATTCAGTCAGTGCTAGTAGAAACACGTGATCAGTTTCACAGCAAAACCTGATAAACGCCATTTTCAGACTTTTACTCATTCTGGAAAACCATTTTTCTATACCATGTTGTCTATAGCAAAATGCTGGATTTGAAAACTACTACATCCTTCTTTTAGAAGCTTTCGTCTTTTACTTTTTTGGCCAACCACAGAGTTCCTGCATTACATAGTCGAACATGTACAATGAAACATCTCTCAGTCCTATACTAAAGTGAAAACGTCACTCTTGGCAAAATTGCAGTTGCTGTTAATGAACTTACTGTGTTCAGTGGATTTTTGGAGAATGTTAAAGCCAACAAAAAGCCAACACTGCAGTTATCCCAGCCATAATATACTGTAGTGCACGTATGCATCACTTAACATCCACGATATATGTTGTTCATTAATGATTTTGTGTTGTTTCCAGTGTTTTTCATAATCTTTAACAATTAATTAAAAATTCTAATGTTTTCCTTATTCCAATTTACTACCAGTGACTCACTACAAAATCACAATCAGTTCAGAATTCACTTGAGATTTCTTTGGTTTTAGCCATTTGTGTCCAGAGGTGGACACCACAGCTTAGTAAAAGTAAAAGTTCTGCCCCACATTTGTTCCATCCATTAATTAACCACATGGTTTTAATTATCACATCACCTGAGACATGTAGGCTAAAACTAATAATTGAGATCACCTGTTTTGAGAATTATAATACATGACATATGTTGTCTTAATAGCTTTGTCCACCACTGTATGCAGGCGTATGGTCTTTCTTAGTAATCCCTGTTGATTACTGTATAAATATATTTGAACTGTAGAGTTTAAATATTCTGTTAACTGTGGGTCAAGTTCATTAGAGCTGTGGGTATTCAAGGGAAAAACCAACAGCATGTACCTGCTTTCATGCAACCCATGTTTTACTTTGTTTTTCACTTCTCTCCTTTGGTTAAGAGCTCTTTTGTGTTTATTGATTTGATGCATGAACCACATGAAAAGCTGCAGAAAAATCTGCCACTGACAATAGATTTAAACCTTTCATCCAATTAAGCCAAACAGCTCAGCTTTACCTTGTACAATCCTCGTATGAGAATGGTTAAGTTTTTTTTTTGTTTGTTTGTTTTGTTTGCTATACTTCAAATGCAGTGTACACAATAGTAGAGTCTGGGCCTCAGGAGGTTAATGTACATGTGCATTGAACAGGTTTTTATATTAGTAATGTCTTTGAAATAATATCAGGTTGTTGTAGCAAATTTAGCAATCCACTTCAAAAAGCACAATCTCATATTTTATTTGTGATTCCATCACTCAAGACGAATGTTAATATTAGGCATAAATGGGGCTTTTGTGTTTGTAGGATGCAGAGCTGCTAGAAGAATCCAGGATGCAGGCTGCTCAAGCCATGCAAGATCTCACCAAGGCAGAAGCTGAAATGCAAGATCTGCAGAAGCTGCTTCAAGACAGGGTATGTTTCACACAATGTTACACACTAGTAATGATATAAGAAGGTTCAATAAATATTCCATCATGCTTTTTAAAAACATATTTAAGTGTTTTAATCACTGAATCTGAAGCACATACTGTATAACCACATGACCAAGTACACATAAGGAATACTAATACTATTACTACAACAATATTACTAAGTATTACTGCTTTAACTGGTGGACTTTTCTCAATTTATGCTATAATTTAGCAGTATCACATAACAGTGCTGTTGTGCTGGATTTTAGCACAGCTTAGCCACAGGGGTGAAAGTAATTTTTAATTCTTACTGGTACTACTGTATATAGTAGGGCTGCACAACATTGGAAACTGACATTTGAATTTTTTTCTGCGATATATTGAATATGTAGAAATACAGGAATTTTCATCAGATGTCTTGAATTATTTTAAAAAGAAATTAAAAATGCTAGAATAATTGGTGTGATTTGTAGGCATCTTCAATGAAAATAAATATAACAAAAAAGGGTAATAAAAAACCTGAAAAATGGCTTTTACTTTTTGCCTTATTTTGGGCTGTTTACACTGTTTGACTCACCTTTTTCATTATAAATTCATGCAAATCAAGAATCTAATGTGTTATGATAATAATGAATGTTGCTTCTTACCCTAATTAAGGGAGCTCTTTGCTCTTTTTTGATTGGAGAAGTACAGTCTGGCACCTAGAAGCAATCCTGTTATATATATATGAACTAAATTGTATTTCTTTTTAACAAACATCACTTAATTTGAAAATATAAAAAAAAACAGATCCATGCTGCTTTAGTTTTAAGCGTTAAGCCAACTATGTTTTTTTTTTTTTTTAAAGAGTGGCCCATTCACTGTGCGAAACCGTGTTTCTCTGCAGAGCTCAGAGAACTGAGAACTGAGAGTTGGTCTCAGTTCATCGCTCTGGCATTACCTGTTTGTTTTTTTTGCTAGGGCATGAGGCAACTGTCTACCTGTTAATCAATCGTGGATGGCAGACAGGTTTTTAAAAAGAGTGCGAAAATATACTTGGGCGGTCCGTCCATGAAGTGATTTGGGATTCAGCCTTGTGTTAGAAACTAGTTAGCTTTGTGGCCGTAAATGAAAGAACATGGACAGTTTAGAGGTAATTTGTGATGACTTGGAAGCAATTATTGAGAAAACAAAGTGTTCTTTAAGATGATGTAACATTATCAGATGTGGTTTCTTGCTGAAAGCGCTTCCATGATTGGTTTCGAATATGTGTTTTGTCAGGCAGCTGCCCTCTCCCACTTTCACCCGTGCCACGACTGACAGTTAGTCTAATTAACGATTGGTAGAACAGCTGTGATGTGGAGTAACACAGCAGTTAAACGTCCTAGTCATATACTCTATTATTCTGACTCATCGAACTCATCTCGTCCAATCCGAATGAACGGTTGTATAAACGTTTATATTTTTGATCTAATCTCTGTCATGTCTGTGTTGTAGTGTCAGTTAGCATGGACAGCATTTCCAATGTGTTTCCTGCTATTTGTCACAAACATCAACAATATCCATGAACTGATGATGACATGTCATGTGGTGGCAAGTCATATTGGAAAAATGCTGGAGTATTAAAGTGTATCCTAATTAGAATTTTGTTTTTAGATTGCTCTTTCAGACATTGATAGCCTCAGTATCCCACACCTCAGTATTCAAAATCAAGAGTTAGCCAGACTGAACCGAGTTTTAAAAAGCCAACAGATTCAAACCAAACGTCTTCGAGAACAGCTGGCTCAGGCACTAGAAGGTAAGAGCATCAACTTGCACATTATTAATTAAATCTTGTCTCTTTCAGTGAATTGGTTTATTAATGCTTCCACTGCATGTATGTATAGATAACAGCGGAAACCTGGATGAGCTGATTGAGGAAATAGAAGCCCTTAGAGATACACTGCTGCAGCAGAGCAATTACCTGTCCAGTTTCGAGCGTACTCCACATAGAGGAGGATACTGGTACTATGTGCCACCATACCAAGACGTAAGTCGAATTTAAAACCTAAATAGTTTTCATACTTGTAAAACAAAAACAAAAATAAGAGATAGAAACATGTGACTGATGTCAGCAGTATCTTGATGTATAGGAGCTATTAGCTGCAAGCCACTGTATCCAGCTGCTCCTCAAACAGGTACATTTAAGTGAATTTTCAGTCACTCCAGAAAAAGTCATTTATTAGTTGGACATATTAGTTTGTATTTGATGTATTGCATATCAGTTATGCAATTTCTTTCTTTTCCATTCCACGCGCAATATCTGTATATTAATTACTTTTAGTGCAATATGTAACTTACTTAACTTACTGTGTGCTATATTTAATTTATATCTTCTATTTATTTATTTTTATTATTTTTATTTTTCATTTCTTTCATTTAATTTTGTTCTTGTCTAATCTATTACTCCTTTCTTTTCTTCCCGGTGAATAAATCAAAGCAACTTTAACCAAGACAAAGCAGTTTCCCTCTGGAATTAATAAAGTTCTTTGAATCTTGAATATTTAAACTGACATCTCCATTGGTCAGAAGTCACTCTTTCAATGATATCTCTATATTTCATGCATTGGAGGACACGAAATCAGTCACCGAAAAAGTTCTGTAGTGTTCTGAAAAAGTTTCTATGATGTCCGCCCAGCCGACTTTATGTTATGTTTATGTTACAGCATCATGCAAAAATGGCTCGGCAGAATTTAATGGAACTTTGCCAGTCCTTCACTATTTGCTTGAAGTTAAATCTGCGCCATAAATTAAATCAAAATGAGCAGTTTTGTGGCAGATTACTTCACAGAAACGATCTCTTTTTGGGACGAATACAGCACTTTTGCTGGCGTGGTCAATCAACGCTTTATCTCCTTTATAATCTATATTTATAGAATATAGATTTATAATTATTATGCCTACTCGACAAGTATCCTTAGACTTTATATCTGAGTTTCAGAATTTTACTGAAAGCTATATTTTTATCACTCTAGCACCCCAGTCTTGGTTCTCAGGCTACACAGGACTCTGGCCTGGGTTCTCAGTATGTCTCATCACCTGACAGAGGGAAACGTTACAGGCGACATCAGCAAAAAGAGACAAGACCCTCTTCCAGCTCTGGATACTGGGTTTATTCTCCCCACCCACATGACCAACACAATTATGGGAAAACAGGTGAATAATTTTAGCTGTGTATATTAATCTACTACTTCTGATATCCTCTCCAGGAAAAAAAACAACTCTCTCTCTCTCTCTCTCTCTCTCTCTCTGTCTCTCTTTCTGATCCCCATAGAATCTTCATACAGAAACAGTGATGGTGAGAGTGATGTGGATGGTGTTGGAGGAACTCATTTTTCTCCCCCACCGGGCTCAATCATCTACACAGTCCCCCCTGATGGTACCAATCTTCCCCCAGGCATGGTCATCTATGCCCCTCCTGTACCAGGCCTGGCAATAGGCCCTGGTGCAGTGTTTTATGGCCCTCCACCCGAAGGGGTCAGACTGGTTTATGGCCCTCCTCCCAGTGGTCTACATATCCCTGTAATCCCTAATGGCACGCTACACTGCAATGTGCCTGGCCATCTCGATATGGTGAGAATCATGCTGTAGATATTATTGTATTGTATTATAGATGGCTATTGTATTTAGGATTAAATATTAAATAGGTAATACACATTTATAGTTTGGATCCTATTTTGGACCATGGTTTAGGATAATGATCTTCTACCTTTATATTTAAAAATTTTTTTTTTTTTTTTTTTTTTTTGTGATATTGTGGCTGATTGTGACTGTGTATTGTGCTTTGATTTTATGTCATAAGGCTGGTGAGTGTGTGCTTTTTTTTTTCAGACACACTCTTCAAGAGTGGCAGACCATTCTTTAAGAGAGCAGCACTCAGAAAAAGTGTCATGTGAGCGGGAACTGCTGAGGCTGGAGGAGCAGAGATCAGATTTGCAGATGGAGCTTAAAGAGCTGCGGGGGGCTGTGAGCCGACTTCAGCGTCACAGGTAAGAGAAAACTGACCTGTTTACAGTCTACACACTCGTTCACACCTGCCCTCACTTTCTACAGTGTGTGTACTCCACTCAGTGTGTGTATATGTTTCATTATTATTGTTGTATTTTGGTTGTGTCTGACAACAGGAAGCTGCTAGACAAGTCATTGATCCGTGGAGAAGAAGAGGACACTATAATGAATGAAACAGAGGTTTTGGAGAAAACTCTGCTCAAACGCCGGACTGATCTTCGAGAGGTGGAGAGCCTGCTAGCAGATGCAGAAGCAAACCTGAATGATACCAGAGCTAAGGTCTGCCACAACCACACATCACCACATTGATGGGATAGGAAGTTTTCAAATCACAACTATAGATTTTAACATGATTATTTGTTTGTCTGCGTATATGTAGACCAAAGATGCTTTGAAACGCTACAGTGAATCTGAGAGGCAGTTAAAAGAGGCAGAATGTGAACTTGAGGAGATTAAACTGCAAATCGAGGATAGCACCAGGCAGCTAGGACACACCAAGCAACAACTTCGGTACTAGCCTGAACATATATTGCAACCTTTGAGACCTATTTTGCTCAATAGAATACCGTGACAGTTACAGTATGTCTAACTCTTTGAAACAGCGATCTCCAAGAAGAGATCAAAGATCTGCAAAGATGTAAGCGGGATCAGGAGAACTCACTAAAACATGTGGGAAAAGTATTTGCAGTTCAAGATGAGTTCCAAGAGGTCAACCGAAATCTGAGGAGAGTAACTGATAAGTAAGAGTCCTTCTGGTGTGAGATGATAGCTTTACTAAAATCTTTTTTCTATTTACTTATTTATTTATTTATTTATTTATTTATTTATTTATTTAGTCTATTGTTTGTTTGTTTGTTTGTTTATTTATTATTTATATTTTTTATACATCTTGTCTGTATGGTGTAAAGGATGGAGGACATGCAGAAGGAGCTGAGAGCAACACAGAGCCAGGAAGGAAATGTTTTCATGGGCTACAGGGACTCTGAGGACATTTTGCACACCCGCAGGAAAGAGCTGGAGCATCTAAACACCCAGGTAATGTAAAACATATAAAAAAGCATGTAAAAAATTTTAGGAGAATACCAGGATTAAATATATTAGTATGCTTACACATCTTTCTTTGTTTCAGACATTAGTTACAGCTTCAGCTCTAGCTCAGACTCTGTAGCTGTCACATGAGAGGGGAGGGACTAGTGGGTGGGAATTATCAGGTGACCAAATTGGGCAAAATGACAAATAAAAAGAAAAGTACCACACTGAATGACAGCAGAGCAGAATGGCAATGCATTTAAAGTGATATTTAAATAGGTTTTACTTGGCATGATTCTTCCATTGTGCTTACACGAATCAGCTGCTTTTGTATGGTTTCTTTAAACTGGCAGAAGGATTGTGATGAAACACATCCATAGTGAGGATTCCTTCACATTGGGATTTTTCTATTTTTGTGTTGATTTTGTATTGTGTTTTCAGATTTAGTTTTGACCTGTGGTAAATTTGTAGCGTCCTACATCTCTCAGTGACCGTCGCATACACTATGAATGTATGTGTGTGATAATCTCATGGTCAGAATGCAGATCATATGGAAAATACACGCACTCCCAAGTAAAGCTCTGATCTTCAATAATGGTGTAACTGGCAGCATAAATTAGAAGGTCAACCCACATATACTGTAGGTCCAGTTGGTTCAAGTCAGTTGCAGTTTAGGGAGTTTTAGGCTCCGTTCATATTACAGGCTCCGTTCATATTACAGGCCACATTACTCAATTCTGATTTGCTCAGATCAGATTTTCTTGTCACATCAGTTCACATTCATAATTGCAAATTACTTTTATCTTGCCATAACATGGATGTGTCTGTCCTCTGAAATGGAAAAGTCTTTCCATCATATTTATGTGACCTCTTGTTCATTTGCAACAAAAGATGTGATTTTAGCAAAAATATGCTTGGCATTTTGCTCTGGAGGATGGCATGCAGTTAGTAAGAAGAAGAAGCTTTTAGCAGCAAGGTTGCCGCTTGTGCTGCCACTGATGAGCAAGCACCGTACTCATGTGCAGAGGTGCATGAATTCCAACAAGCCTGTTATCAGACATGTGGTCATGTGACTTGAATGAGAAGTGTCCGCTTTAGGTCCACACATGGAAGTGACTCAGATCTGACCTTAATGATGAAACATGTTCCTTCTGGGTTCTGTGCACCACATTCAGGAAAAACAAGTAGATCTATAGAATAATAAGTGAGGTAGGGTTAGTACAGTCTTAAGAAGTGTCTAGGAGTTAGATCCCCTACTAGGGTGTAATTGTTGTGTGCGATAGACAAGCACAATGTGTCTTTGCAGTCTGCAATGTTTGAAGTAAAAAAATTTTGCAGAATTATTAGCACACATATGTTGCTAATTTTTAGTTCTCCCACTTTTCTTATGCATGTGTGTAGGTGCTGCTGCAGACGGAACAGCTGTCTCTGCTGGGGCGGAAGCTAGAGCAGTGGCGGGAGGAGGAGAGCGTTGTGAGGGCAAATGTGGAAAAGCACAGGCAGAGCCTGGTGGAGGTGCTGAGGCAGGGAGAAGAGGATGCACGCAGCCTGCAGCAACACATTAAGGTTCACAGTTGTAACTCCTGTCATAGCGATCCATTAGCATTGCTGCAAATGTTATCTCTTACAGGAAATACATCTTTAACATCTCTATCGACCATGTCTAGTGTATATGATTGATGAATTTCTCTGTAATAAGAAAAGAATGCATAAACTGTCACTCTGATTTCTTTTAGGATATAGGGTTACATGGTGGATACTATTACATTCAAAGCTACAAACATTTAAATCTATAATATGTATGCTAATGACAGAGAAGGTCTTACAAAACCTGCTGTAATTATATGCCACTTTATCCACTCTGACATGATTTGTTTATATGCCTACTTTAATAACACTCTTTCACTTACTCAGTCTCTATACTGCTTATATTGGCCTCATGGGAGTGCCTACCTCTACACCACTGTGTCACCATTAGTAACACACTGACAACAAATTATTTTCACGGAAGACAGTTCAGTCTCTGAAAACACATGATACAGATTTCAAACTTGATTTAACCATACGGTTGACTCAGTGTGTTGGAAAAGGGCCATGGATAATGATGTCTGCCAAATGCAATAAATATAAATGTGTTGTATAAAACTTAGTTTTCAGTCTGCATGTGATTTTGTTTAAACATTTATCTGGATAAATATCTGCTTCTCAATATGGAAATATCATTGTTCAAGTGAATTCCTAGGCTATTAAACATACATCTGCATGTGCATATATAGGAGCTGCGTGCAGATGTGCAGGCTCTGGCTGTGCAAAGGGGGGAACTGGATTCCCAGCTCTCAGAGCGAAGAGGACGACTGGCTCAGTATAAAAAGGAGGAGAAGAAAACGCAGGAGAAGGTGCACAACCAACGTGCAGTCATCGACAAGCACAAAGCAGGTGAAATTAATTAAAACACTTCTGAATATTACTATAAAGTTCTGCAAAGACAGTACAGTCTCTCTCTCTCTCTCTCCCACATATTAACAGACTCAGCATCAAGGTATTTTAGAGAATCCCTGAATAGATTAGGTGGACACATGCAGACGCAGCAATTAGTTTACTATTTGTAGGTGTGCAAGTTCAGATAAATGACCAGAAGTAAAAAAACAACCAAAAATATATTTTTTTAAATATTGAATTTATGTCTGTTTAAACGTGTTGCACTCTACACTCCTTGTTGTAGCTACGAAAATTGGGGGATCTTAGAGTGGTTTTTGATAGACTGTTTTGTTAGTATGCATAGACCACAATCTTTTTAGAGCCAATTAATTAGAACAACCAAAACAGTGTAGAATGCTTTTGTATGCTGTAGCATTATAATTTCCTGGAACTAAGAGGCCCAAATTACTGTAGTTCAAGCATGAAATTGCCCAAAGAAATGCCCTAAGCAATTCCCTGTGCATACAAAGCAAGATCCATGAAGATACGGCTTGTCAAAGTACAAATAAAAAAAACCGGAGTGGCCTACACAGAGCCCTGACCTCAAACCAGCCGAGCACATCTGGGATGAACTGCATTGCTGACTGAACTCACGCTCAACATCAGGCCTGACCTTGATAATGATATTAGTAGCTAAACATTCCCAAAGCAGGGCTGCACAATTTTTTATAATGACATATTTTGCCACATGTTGCAATTGCAATTCAAATTGTGATTTGTAAGTATTAAATGTACCATTTTGTATCCAAATGCATTTATTGTGGCTAACAGCAAGTAAAGGTACAAATGATGTCATTAAGAGGATGTTTTATATCCTGATTTTTTTTTTAAATGAACAAATATTTTACACAATTTTTTAATTAAAAATATATATATTGACAAAATCTACATAAATTAAATGTGTATATTACCTGTAATAAATTGCAGGCTTTTGCAATTAAATAACATGAATTATTTTAAACTGAGTTTTAGATTTAGCCTGAGGAAGAGAGTGACTCCAATAAGTGGTGTTTGGGGAGTGAAATTCAGCCCTAAGGTTGTGTGTTTCTATTGACTGAATAGCTGTGGCATTAGTATTAGGAACTACATTCAGGAGCTTGTTTTTTCTCTCTATGTGTAGAGCTAAAGCATGTACTAGACATGATCCAAATGGAGAGTGTGGAGCTAGAGAGGGTGAAGGTTCAGCACAACCAGAAACTGGAGCAGCTGGAGAAGAGCCAAGAGACTTTGCTACAGGTGAGATCATTTAAGCCAGAACATCCCATTCTTCTCATACCTGGTTTGCTGCTTTACTTAGCGCTAAAATAACCATTTCTGCTGTTATGCTATAAAATAGTAATACTCTTTCATCATTTACTGTTTGCAAGAAACTATCCAATAGAAACATTTTAGCGGAATCGGTGTGTTGTGCCAAGCAGGTACGTCTGGAACTGCAGGAGGTGGAGAAGGAACTGCAGGAGCAACAAGCTGAGCAGGAGAGGCAGAGGAGACTGCAGGAACAGGAGCTCCTCACATTGAAAGAGCAATCTAATGCCGCAGCTATAGAGAGGAGCAGCCTGCTGGAGCAGTGCTCCAACCTGGAGGCCCGCCGTTCACATGCTCAAAGGTGTTTAGACTTTTGACTTTCTTGGCCTTTCCAAAAAAAAACCCACAATATTTAGTTTATGATCTGTATTAAAATTGCTTTTAACACTGCTGTCTGATCTGGCAGATGTCAGGAAACAGCAGAGGAGGGGGAGCGGAGAGCAGAGGCAGAGTTGCTGAAACTGCAGACGGAGCTGGCCAAGCTGAAGCAGGAGCACAGACATGCCATGAGTATTCGAGAAGAGATCACCAGAGATTCTTCCACAACCCAGAAACAGCTGGAAGGTTTAAGCCTCATTAACATCTGACATAATATGGACAATCTGAACTTAGATAACTTTGTGCAAGTGAAAGCGTAATTAAAGATTACCTGAAGCTGAATCTAGAGTAAAGTAGATTGGAAAATGTATGTTTCCATATTTCATCTTTAAGTCTGATGGTGGTCATAAATGAGTGTGTGTGTTAGGAATGGGGTAAAGTGACACCACCTCAAAACAAATAAGATACTTTGTGCAAGTAGTAAGTGCCACATACTATATGAGGACAGATGAAATAAGAACAGATGCCTGTATTAAAGGCCAGAAATCCTTTAGAATGCACCTTTAAGTCATGCATTTTAACAGTTAACTACATCTACAACATATACTCTATATGTGATAACACACACACACACTCATCCTGCTGCAGATACAATCTAGTGTCAGAGAAGACATCCAGAGGGATAATTATATGAGTAGAACTGATATAAATCTATAAGAGAAATCTAATCAAATCTCATTATCAGAACATCAATGTGCTGCACAGTGCACCTTAGTTCTTAAATGGAAGAGGTTTGTTTTGACAGTTCATGTAGTCGTAATGTACAGGGATGCCCCCAATAACTCAAACCAGCCAGTCACCCCCCACCCTCAATAGTGTTTAAACAATGAAAAGAGCAAGAGTAGAAGACCAACCAACCACATACACAGAAAGTTAAACCCTAAGTTACACACCCAAGAGTTCAGCAGTTATGGCATGAGTTAATGTGATGTGTGGTTAACTACATTTTTGCTCCTACAGAGAAAGCTAAGGATCTGAATAAACTGAAGGAAGATATTGAACACTCAACAATACAGCTAGAAAACATTAGAAAGGTCTGTATAAAATCCACATCCATATGTTTGATCTGAGTAGACATGCATTTTAATGTTTTTTTGTATACACTGCCTGGCCAAATAAACGTCACACACTCGTATATGTTATTGGATTGCCTTTTGATTTGATTATGGCACACCTTCTCCATGGCATCGTTTAGATAAGATTATGTAAAATCACAACATTTGTTTCTGTCTGGAGTTGCTTTCGTAACATTCTCTCCAAAATCTTGTATTGATGATGGGCTCTGATGAAGTCTGATTACTGCGTAAAGTTTTCTTCAGCACATTCAGCAGGTAGCTGCTGTATACTGAGTATGGCGGACATCAACTCACAAACCTACTTTCACCCATGTAGGCGACCAACAGTTAGTGTAATTAGAGGTTATTAGAACCCGTGACGCAGTGTGATGCATATGGTTTAAAGTCCCAGTGCTGTTACCGTCTGGTATCACCTCATGTGCAATGTGTGTGCAATGTGAGGACCAGTCGCATTGCTCGGTCAAAACTCACTCATTCACTCGCCGTCTGGAACTGCTTTGTCCTGTATTCAGAGTCGCGGCGGCCTGGAGCCTATCCCAGGAGACTTGGTGCACAAGGCGGGGTACACCCTGGACAGGGTTCAGAACTAACTGTTGTATAATAAAAAATTTTTATAAATGCTATTTAAAATTATTTTTAAGTGAGTATCAATACTGAGCAAACCGGGAAATGTTTCAAAATTCTTTTTCATGATAATAATATCTGAAGTAGCCAGAGAAAAGGAAGAAAAAATTGTTTTCCTTCAAGTCCTAACTGCATCTATTGTGTGTTGCTTTTCCTTGTACAGAAGGTAGAAAGCGCTCAGCGAGAGCAGGATGATGTTGTAAAGCAGCACCAGCACCAGAAGGCTGTGATGCAGGACAAAATTCAGAGGAGGCAGCAAAGGATAGACAAACTGGAGCAGCAGCTGAAGGAAATTGAGACATCTGTGGAAAAGAAAGAGATGCAATTTGAACGACAGGAGGAGGTAAAGTAATCTTTTGTCTTTATTCTAAATTGCCTGGCAAAAAAAGTTACACCTACTAATCTTTTGTTGGACTTCCTTAAGCTTTGGGTGTTTTTTTTTTTATATATATATAATTTGATTATTTAGTACATTCAGGTTGTCACCAGACTTCATTTTATTGCCACATAATTAGCTGACCTTGCACTTTCACAAGCATTTTTCCTGACCACACAGATTTCACAAAGTTCACCCAGCATGATCCTGCTAGGTTTTTATATAATGGGTCGGATATTCTAAACCCAATTTCAGCAATTCTGGTGTTGTCTTTGTTTGGTGCAGGCCAATAATTAGACCATTCTCAAACTGCACTTTTTTTGGCCAGTCAGTATGTTAGCATAAATTGCACTGCTTGACCAAAAAAAAAACACCATTTGAATTTAAATAAGCAAATACTTAAGAGCCTTTGTTTAGACAACTGCTGCAGTGATTATTATGCTTCAGATGACAACAATAACCATAACTGCTGCATTGAGTAGATTCTTATTTCAAGGAGGTTGGAGTGGGGTTCATAATTCTCCAGTGCATTATTGTTTTCAGGATACTGGAAGGATAGTGATAAATCATTAATTTCACAAAAGAAATATGGAACGAAGAAAACACGAATGAGTGTAATCATACATCACTTATATACCTGAAGTCACATTGTAAAAAGATAACAGTACAATTGAAAGCTAGTGAAAGAAAGATCTGGAGTTGTTTCAGTTGCTCAGGTCTAGACTCAACAACATTATTATCAAGTCAACTGATGACCTGAATGTACTGAAAGACCAGGTGATCATGTCTATGGATTTTTTTCTTCACTGACAGCCCAAGCATATTCCAGGATTTTAATCGTGAGTGGTTCTGGGAGCGTCAGGAATCGTTTTCACACATGAGTTTGCCACCGTGGAGTCTTTGGGATGTACTACAAAAGTCTTTTGTCTTGGTTGCTCTGGGATGCCCAAGGTTATTTCACCTGGTTTCTTAAAACAACCAATTGATCTTGTAGCATTTCATTGAGGCATGCATGGTGTTCCTTGTTGTATCTATTTCTGTACCTTAGCCCAACTGTTTATGTCACAGAGAAAAGACACTTGACTAAGCACATACTGGACATCATTACTCCGGCCTATAGACAGCCCCCTATGGTTACATGCCACTGTACATGGAACAGCTCCTCTCCATGGGCATTGGTTATAGCAATACTGATGTAGGAAATCTGTGTTCGCACACACCTTCTCAGGTTTTGCATGGTTACCCCTTTGCCAGTGGCATGAGTGCATCATTCATTTCAGAACACATTTGTTGTCAGTCCTAAGATGGCTCCTCATGACATGTATGTCATGTTTACATGGACTTTAATATTCCATTAATACATGGAATAATAGCATCAGAATGCAATCAGAATAAAAATGCATCATGTAAACACCTTTGATCATATGTACATGATCTGTGATTTTCAAAGCCTCAAACTGTCAGGACGGGAGAAATAAAAAATAAGGTTACCTACACAGTTAATATTCTATGATAATATTTTTAAATACATTTTTTATCGCAATCGAAAATAGATAATAGATAATGTTAAAGTGCAGTCACATTTTTTTTACTGTTTTTGTTTTTAGTGCCTGATGATCCAGCAGCAGCAGAGTTTAGAGCTGGAAGAGCTACAGAGACGGCAGCAGCAGAAGTTGCAGTCTCAGCTGCAGGCACTAGAGGAAGCTCTGTCAAAGCGAGTGGAGAAGATGGAGCAGGTTTCGGTTGCTGTGGAGCAGCTAGAAGAGCAGAAACACATCCTGTTGGCAGATCAGCAGCAGTGTGCTCTACTGCAGGACAGAATAGCACAGCTGGGTACGTTTACATTGCTTAATACATTTACAACATGAAGTGTAGGACCTTACCGACTTGAATGCACAATTATTTGTAGCTCACTTGGTTGACATACAAGTTTTAAATACAAACACAATTTGCATCTATACTATATTTAGATGCATTTCATTCCCGTGATTAAAGGCAGGGATATGTGTGTTTGTAGAGCAAGACCTGTCTGAAAGTGAGGCGAGGCTGCGTTCCTGCACGGAGGAGCACAGAGGAGCAAAGGAGGAACTTGAGACCTGCCGCTCTGAAATCCACATTCTTCAAGGGAGTCTAGCCACCGAGAGGGAGCGTGCCGAGACCCTGATAAGCTTCAATCTCACTGACGGAGATAAACATCAGCAGGCTGAGGTGAGAACCGTTTACTTGACTTTGTGCCACATGGTTTAAAATAACATTCTATGAGAATTCCTGAAGCTAAAACTCATGGCCAACTCAGACATCTGAAATAGTTTTTCTTCAATAGTTTACTTCCTGTGTAAAAAATGTTTTGTGGGGATTTCAGTCATGCACATTTGTAATAAGAAGTAGACTTGCTGCTGATGGAGGTATCCTTGTTGGCATCGATTTTTACTTGTCTACTTTTTTATAACATATAGAGACTAGAAAGGTCCCTACTTCTACTCTCCTCAGCTATTTCCTGCACATGGATGAGTTATTTCACTGAAACTGCAACAATAGGCTAAAAATCAAAACAAACATACTGTATCTGAGAGAGAGAAAAATTCTTGAGTAGACAAATAAATGGAAGGAAAGCAGTTGTAGCCTTAAGAACACCAAAACGCTTAAAAGAGATTGAATAACAACTATGTAAATGACAAGAATTTTCCCTGATGTAAAAAAAAACGTCTTCTCAACATCTAGCCAGATGAAGAAGAACCTCCACGAGCTAGGTGTATCCGTGTCAGTGGCAGTAATAAAGAGAGAACTTCACCAGAGCAAATAGAGACAGTTTACCACAGGATGTATTCCATTGAAGATTATATCATCAGTATAAAGAAGAGAAAGGACTGCTCATGAATCATATCACTCTAGTTTATGGCGAGGTCATGGGAGGCTGACAGGGGAACTGGTTCCCTTGTATTTGTTGTTGTGATTGCTGAGAAAAGCAGAAGTATTAATTCTGTATAAGAGTATAAGAGCTAGATTCCTGTCTTAAATTGAGTCAAATCCTTTAAACTTCATCAGATGGTGCTTCACACTGCTGATCTATAATAACCTGAAACAACCAGTTTAAAAAATAATAATTAAATTTATGACTGTTATTTTGTCAAATAACTTGGGATCCTTAAAAAGAGAGGAACCGCATGTTTAAGTCATGTTATTTCTACACCATTCACCATACTTTGATGTAAATATACTCAAATTAAAGCTAAAATTCAGTATTTTGTTCTTGTCTTCATACTGTAATATCAACTCCTATATATAATTGTCAACTGCTAAAATGATACGGTTTTTAATGGTTTTATGGACCTGTCACCTTAATGTGTGTGTGGCATTTTAATAGAATTGGGTGTAAATGACACTTATTCGTGACTTGCACCACTGACATAAATCCTATGAGCTGCTAATTTTGATTTCTGTATTTGTGACCTCAGTTATGGAGTTGGGGACAGGGGGAGAACCACATGCGTGAGATTAAGGACACAGTGCGCTCCCTGAGGGCTGAAGTCCAAGCAGAACTGGACAGTGGTTTGAAAGAGCTGGAGTTGCAGCCAAATTCAGACATGGACAATGACGAAGAGAAGCTCACATTAGCTGAGCGAAATCCGGGGAAAGCAGCCTTCAGCACCAGAGTATATCCCGAGACTCACAGAGAACAACAGTTACATAAACAGAATAAAACGAATGACGGTGTAAAATGCTGACGAACTGTTTATGTTCTGTCTGCAGGACGAGCAGTGGAGAGGAGAAGCGCTCAGAGAGAAGCTGAGGCAACATGAAGATAATCTGAAGGTACAGCAGAATAGTGTCCTTTAGCCACTATTGTAAATAAATATAACTTTGACATTAATTTTATTAACATTTCTACTGAATGACAAAACAAGATGGTTTGCTTTTCTTTTGTTTTGTTTTTAAAACACTTTCCTCCACTGTAGGCGCAGCTGCGCAGGTGCATGTTCTCTCAGCAGGAGGCGCTGAGTCTGCGCAGGCAGCAGACGGAGGGGAGCATCCAGGGTCTGCGCAGACGAGTGGACAAGCTGGACCAGCTACTGACCAAGTCCGGCCATGATTTGCCTTGCACGAGTGACTTCAGCATTTTGCCCAATTATATGTGTGTAAGTGAAAACTGGAGATTTGGAATCTGCCCTAATCCTGGCACTTTTATTCTGCTGATTAAGTGAGAAGAAAAAGAACGCAGTGTGTTTTCCTTGCAGGTCATTACACATGTTAATACTTAGTACATATGTTAGTAATGATGTGAAGTTAATAAAAAATGCACAGTTTAATGCTTTGATTTAATGTCATGCAGTCAAACACTGAGAGGCAGCGGCAGAGAGAGCGATCCTCAAGTCCAATCAGGCTGGACCCCACCATTCCTGAGAAAGACCACACACACATGCTGAGCCAAGTGCATTGAGGCCAAGTGAAGAAGATCCCCAGCTGTCAGGCTACAGAAATCACTAAACGCTCCTGGGGATGGGGATGAGGATGGTAAATTTAAAGGTGCAAATATTCTGGGTTTTTTCATGTTTACTACATCAGAGCCAAAAAGAATCAGTGTTGCTTCTGGGTTGCTTGAGGGAGACTGCTGAAGTGTGATGTTTATATGTTTTTTTAAGAACATTTTTAATAATGTTTTTGCTAAAATGATATAATGTGCCTCAGATCCGGTAAATGTGAAGGGCTTGAAACTTTTATTTCATCTTGACTATTGAAAATGACTGCAGGTTTAGTGCCTTTTTACTATTTTGTACTGTACATACCCATGAGAAAGTACCACCAAGTAAAATATTTATTACAGCACTTTTATATACATTATTGTTACTTAAATGTGTGTGCAATAAAATAGTTATTTTTGTTAGGACCCTCATGTGTCATTTTTCCTTTTAGTTCTCAAGAGAACTGCAAATATGACTTAAAAATGACAGCATTGTGTATATTCATACAATTATACAATTATTTAAAACCTGAATATATTTAATGAGGGAGGGCACTTTAGACTCAGAACGGGTGATGATATAAATAAAAAGTGTACAATTTAATGCTTTGATTTAATTGCAGTCAGTGCTTGAGAAGAAGCGGCAGCATGAGAGTGTTCCTTAAGTCCAATTAATTTAATAGCAGCCATTTATTTCTGTCTATGCAAACAAATTCTTCAAATTTAAGAAGCCAAGAAACATTAATAGCTCATTATTAGCTTGTT
The DNA here is from genome assembly GCA_011419295.1 of Clarias macrocephalus. Taxonomy (NCBI): domain Eukaryota; kingdom Metazoa; phylum Chordata; class Actinopteri; order Siluriformes; family Clariidae; genus Clarias; species Clarias macrocephalus. The sequence goes on along the minus strand of JAAGKR010001542.1, from coordinate 43,731 downwards.
ATATAATCTGCGTGTTGACTTTTAGCTCTCTTTCTCTCTTTTAAGCCTTGTAAGTTAAAAAGCATGTAGCCTGCTCATCACATGTACTTTGGCCTGTTGGTGTGTAAAATGATTCCTCATGCTCTCAGAACCACTTGTTTACTGTTTGAGTCCTGGAATATGTCTGTGCCACCAGGGAAGGAAAAAATAGCTAACTGTTCGCTTTTCTTTTGAATGTTGGATAGAAATATTTCGCTCTGACACGTCTGACATACTGTACCATGACCCTCACTAGGGCTGTAAGCACAAATCTCAGCTGCTGATGATGTTTTTGTTTTATGTTTCACATCATTTCATGTTAAAGCTCATGCTGTCTATTTTGTACCTTATTTTTTCTCCTTTCAAGAAAGAAAAAAAATCCACAAATCCCATCTTAAAAGCAGGAACCCATTCAGGAACTGGTTTGCCTATGATGATTTTTTTTTTATGGTTTAAAAAGAAGAGTGCCCGGAATTTTAAGATGAATTACTGTAAAAGAAGATTTCTAGTTGCGTCTTGATACACTTACCGGCTGAGACACGTGTGTATGTATATATATATATATATATATATATATATATATATATATATGTGTGTATTTACACACTGTATATATATGTATAATGGCTGAACATCTTTGTTTATTATTAGCAAAGAGAGCATATTTAAGCTTTTGCCAGGAGCTGTCACATACATGTGACAAGGGTTCAAAAGACCCCATCAACATGTAAGTCAGAGAGACCCAGGGAGACAGACAGACTATAGGAAATACATTGAAAATCACATCTGTACGTCATTTACAGTTTTGTGATAACCAGGAAACAACTTGAAAATGTTGCCGCTTCCTTAAAAGGTCTCATATTTTACTATATCTTGAAGTAGCTGATGTGGTTGATCCCCCAAAGTGTGTTAATGCTCCAGCTGAAATACTTTAAATTTCCTTTATTTCACTCTTCCTCCAAACGCGGCATGTCAGTGTTTACAGTCAGGTCCATACATTTTAAAACCAATATGAACAAAAGCTAGAGCGTTTTGTTTAAAATTAAGTGAGGTAGTGTACAGAGGGCAAATGCAAAAAAACTTTGTTCCAAAATGTATGGACCTGACAGTATGTAAAACATGGAGCAATGCAGGGCAAGAGTGTGTTATCAGGAAAAACGATCAATGCAGCGTATATGAAAGCAATTTATGGGATGCCTTTTTTATGTTAGTTATGAAACATCCACAGAAACAAGTTCCTGTTATCATTTGCATTATAACAGCTGAAACATTCATCAGCCTCACTTTTCATAACTTCAGGTTAATAAGATGCAATGAAATGTAAACGGCTTCTCACATAACTCCTATTATGAAAGTTCTCCATCCTGACGTTACTGCTGTGTTGTAAAACAAAGTGGTGACACTGGAGACTCCATCCATAAATGTCTACAAAGATATGTTGATATCTGATAAACATCTTTATTAAGGGTTTTAGATTATGTAGATGGAATAAGTGTAGAATAAACATATTAAAACAAAACAGGTTTTTCTCCGGATGCCCTTCCTGACGCTGCCCTTCCATTTTATCCGGGCTTGGGACCGGCACTGTTCCTTGAGTTATAGCTGGTATTACCGAGAGCTGCTGCGCAAACAGACTCAGGAATTCAACAGCACTGTAGTGTAATGAATAATGTCACTATTAAGCATTAACAAATGTAATAAAAATCCTAATCACTAATAAACTCTAGAAGTACAGGAATTCAACTCCATGGCTTTTGTCCTTAAATAAAATCTTGAGCTGATGAACATGAGGCCTCTTCTTTCAGCAGGATTTCACAAACTGGACTACTGGTCCAGTACTGGATTATAACTACGGATTCCCTGCATCTCCAGTGATGATGATTTACTGTATATATGGGCAGAGGGTTAAGGGCCTTGCAGGTTAAGTGCTTTTACAACCCAGCAGTGGTGGGGTTTGAATCCCCCGATTAGCAAGCCAGAACCTCACCCGCCTGAGTCACCAGTGAGCCATACAAAATACTTAAAGAAATAAATGAAACATGACAAATTACATGGCTATACTGTATTTACAATACAAATAAAGTGGCATGAAAATAATATATATTGTAACATGTTTTCATACAATGAAGTTTATTCCACGACATGAATCTAAAAAATTGGGGTAGACAATCAAAAACCAACACTTACTAAATTTGGACAAAGATTTAAAGTAGATAAAAAATTACACCATAAAAGGTCCTTCAACAACAATGAGTTGAGACTGTATGAATTTTCATACGCGGCCAGTTAAGTCAAGCGCAAGATCCGGATCTTCTTCAGTTCATCGTGGGGCACTCGCACGTGTGCACGCACACACAATTTGGAAATGCCAGTTATCCTAATCTGCATGTATTTGGACTCTTTGAACTGTGAGAGGAAACCAGAGGACCCAGAGGAAGCCCACCACGCACCAGACTGCTAATCACTACGACACTGTGCTGAAGTTTCTCTACATACACTGGTTTCTGGGCTCACGTTGTGTAAAGTAAGCCAGAGATTTGTCATTATTTGGCTTGACAGTAGGCATCATCTGTGACGGGCTACAAGACAAAATGTTTTGATTCTGGATCACATGAGCATAAGAGCACTACAGGAGGTTCTGGAGTTGTGTGTGTTAGGAAGCATTCTCCATCACTTTCCTGAGAGAATCACTTTAGTTCAGTTTCAGCAACATTCCTGTGCCAAGATGTACTGAAGCGGTTTCATAGTCAAGTTTTTAAGTGTGAAAGTGTGAAGGAAAAGAACAACACTCCACTCACTCAACAATGATGAAACACATAAGCCATTACCACTTTTTACAACTTTTTTAATGTTTTTATTCTTTTTTTTATTTATTTATATTATCTACAAAGTAAAATTTTCTTTAACTTAGCAGTCTTTTGACAGTCAAATGTAATTGGGGCCCGTTCAGTTTGATTAATAAATTGTAATTAATATTTTTTTGCCAAACATTTTAATCACTGTAAGTTTTTTTTGTTTGTTTGTTTAATTTGGTTAGAGTAAATTTTGTTTTGTATTTTTTTGTATGTTTCTGAACATGGCAATAGCAGCAGCATTTAACAGTAATGTTAATACTGTCAATTCACTGGAAGAGTTTGTTACATAGAAGGTGCAAAACAAAATGCAAGTTCCAGTTTCTTGACATTCGGTTTCTCAATCATGGCATCTAAAACAGTCCCCTCATGTTAAAACGTGTTAAAAAAAAAAAAACATCTGGTCACTGCAACTTTGCTTGTTAGCATTAATTTCTGATAGATCAGCAAAAGTGCAGTGCAGCAAGATGACGGTTTAGTGGCCGTTTCACTGGGCATGTAGAGAAGGAGCAGGTGAAGGATCGCTCAGCCAGTGGCTCACAGGGACCGAGCAGAGCGCGTCACTGGAATCAGTTGAAACGAGCCGATCTTCATCCTCTAAAGCTGCTGCTGATGGTGAGGTTGTACTGAGAAGAAAAGGGGGAAGGAATCCATTTTACAATGTGCAAACTGCATAATGCATAGTGTCACATATGGCAGTATTTTGAGAGCACAAAGACACGGATTTCTGCTCTGTGAGATTAGGAAGCTAATTTGGATGTTTAACACTCATCAGGAAGTCATCACCTATGAGTGTTCAAGTCAAACTGGGACTTGTGATGAAATCTCTTGTGAAGAAAGGGATACAATCAAGATATTTACTTTTTTTTTGGAGATATTGACTTCAAGCAGAGTATGGTGATGAGATGCAGGAAAACATTTGAATGGTGCAAATGTTTTAAAGGAGACCGTACATCTGTGAAAGACGATCCCGGGCCGAGGCGGCTCAGAGCACACCGAAGTCGCTCCTGTGAACGTTCAGTGAGTGGAACTCCTGATGGATAACTTGTGTCTTTCCTGCAAGTTGGTGACTTCTGTCTGTTGAAACTGAACTGTTCACAAACACCACTTGCACGTGAACTCGGTTTGTAGTTATTGCCACATGCCCTGGATAGTCCTAACCTCGCTCCACACGTTTAGGTCAATAAAGGAGTTCCTGGGAGGCCAGCGTTTCAAAAATGAAGTGGGCAGTATGATCACTGCTCGGGTGTACTCGTAAAACTGTCTACTTTGATGGGATGCAAGCACTAGTGAAAAACTGGGATAAGTGCATTAGTGTTGCAGGGGATTATATAGAGAAATAAACTGAGGTTTTTACACTTATAACTTTGTTGTTATTCTGTACAATCAAAAGTCCCAGCTTGGCTTGAACAGTCCTCAAAATATGAACTCTACTTATGTTCGTAGTGTTTAGTCCTGTTGAAAAAGTTGATACCTTGAGGATGTGCCATGTAGGAGAAGTGTGTGGTTGAGGAGACGGGGATGGGGTTGAGTGTGTTCTGGGGTAAAGGTGGCTGTGGACCAGCAGGTGCTTGTGTAGCCATCAGCATCACAGGGTGAGACGGAGTGCCATGATGTGGAGGCACCATTCCTGTCTGCATGTGTGCCTGCAATGTTCATGGAATAACAAAGACTGATGGTTAGGACACTTTATGCACAGTTCTTAAAACACAGCTCAGGAATGATCTAAGGCCATGGTAAAGCTGAGGTCTAATCAGTTAAGTTTGTCATCAGACTCTGGCTGTGAAAATGGCTGCAGTGCTTCGGTTTTACATCCTTGAGTGGATTTGGTTATAATTGGGATTTACAGAGAGGACTTACGAGTACATATTAACAGATTATACGACTTGGTGAAACAGTTGCCAAAATAACAACTAGGCAAACTCGGAAGAACTGACCTGCTGCACATGAGCCATGTGGTTGGGATTGTACGAGTGCTGGACCTGCTGAGGATGGATGTAGACAGCCTGCGGAGACTGAGGAGACGGACCGGGAGTCATGGAGGGCGGGGTCGGCGTCAAGGCCGAATACATCTGTTGCTGTGGTGGAGCTGCACCAGCCAGGTGGAGAGATGCCTGGTGCTGCGCGTGCTGGACGGGGCTCGCGGCGGCGTGGCTTGCGCCACCATGTTGCCCACTCTGCTGGGCCTGAGCCGTGGGCGTGGCCGAGGGCTGTGGGGGTTGAGGGGGATGTGGGTGCAGGGTGGCACCAGGATGCGTGTACTGCTGGTGGATGGGAGCTGAGACTAAAAGGCATAAGCAAGAGTGATGCTGTAGTTACTTTAGTTGGAAAATACAACAGATTAGAAAGTATGCTGGAACAAATTGGTGCACAAGTGGTAAAAATGCAAGTCAACTCAGGGAATGTCTAGAACATACAAACACATGGCAGATGGACAAACGAATAGAAGTAAAAGTAATAAAATAAAATAAAAAAATACACAGCAGGGTAGAGTGGGGTTCTTACCATACATTGTGTGGGTCTGCTCGCCATATTGGGTAGTGGAAGAGGAAACCAGACTGTGCTGGCCATGGCCAGGTGTGAGCATCCTCGCTCCTCCCTGCATGACAGGACTGAACACATGCTGGGCCTGGAAAGAGAAACGTTTTGTTGGTTTCAGCTTGGTGTATTTGGACATGCAATAATTTACAAAAAGGTTAAACATTCATACCTGGGACTGGAAGTGGGGCATCTGTTGCATAAGCGGCTGGCTGCTGAACTGCTGAGGGCAGGTGAAATACTGAGTGGTGTAAGCTGGACTCTGGGCTACGATTGGAGGACCTGCAGCTGTGGCAGGGTGCATCATGGGTGATGTGCCTGCTGGGTGATGCTGCTCAGGTCGTTGCTGTGGGATATTGGGTACTGCGGCACACAGTTTTGCGAGAAAAAGAATTAATTTCTTTCTTATGCATACTATAAAGTCAAAAGTCAGTATGCCTCTTTTAATTCCATGTTGGTTTTTGTTGGTTTTGTTTTTAAAAATCATAATAAAAGTCATCTATTGTAGCATGTTTCAGTATTAAGCAAATACAAGCTCATATGAAAAAACAACAACTTTTCACCATGGTGTTATTTATTTACCAAAAATGAAGCCAAAAAAAAGGTAGGCAATAATAGGTCTCTCTATGATTCAAGAGATTGTAAAGAAGACATTTCAAGTTAGTGGGTACATTTAAGCAGTTACATTGAAGTTTTTGGGTATTCGCTTACGCACAGCTCTCTTAAGGTCCTACTACAGCAGGGGTGTCCAAATCCAGTCCTGGAGGGCCAGTGTCCAACACAGGTTGGTGCTTCTTCTCAAACACAGCTGATTTAACTAATCTGTTAATTACTAGGTTCAGTGGGTGTGTTTAGGTGTTGGTGAATTACAAACTGTGCTGGTCACTGGCCCTCCAGGACTGGGTTTGGACACCACTGCACTACAGCGTTTCAAGTTGAGTTGAGGTCTGAACTTTGACTTGGCCATTCCTAAACTTGATCATTTTATTTTTCAGCCATTCTGATGTAGATTTACTTTAGGTCATTGTGCAGTTACATGACCAGATTTTGACCAAACCACATTAGCTGTTGGACAGATGGCCTCACATTTGATATTCTAGTATACAGAGGAGTTCATGCCGACTCAATGACTGCCTGGTTCCCAGGTCCTGTGGCTGCAAAATAAGCCCAAATCATCACCCCTCCACCATGCTCGACAGTGGACATGAGGTGTTTCTGCTGAAATGCTTTTAGTTTTCACCAAATATGGTGTTGAGCATCAAGACCAAATAATTAATTGATCTTATTTATCCGTAGGACTTTGTTCAAGATGCCTTGTAGTGAACCTCGTGCTTCCATGTTCTTTTTATAAAGAGGCTTCCACACAAACTTACTTGTTCAGTCTTTTTATAGTTAAGTCTATATATAATTGCCAAGGTGTGATGTACTTTAACATCTAACATGCTCAGTGAGGCCTGTAGGGTCTGAGATCTCTGAGAATTGCATGGCCTGACGTTGTGGAGAAGGTGCTCCACTCCTGGAAAGATTTGCAACTGTTTTGAATGCCTCCTAATTGTGAATAATCTTTGTCACTGTAGAATGCTGAACTACAGACTCTGCAGCAGCAATTGCTTTTCTAAGACCATTATTTATGTCTTTTCCTCTTGGCATTGTGTTAACACACACCTGAATGCTCCAGACCAGCAAACTGATAAAACCTTTCCTTCTATGGAGCTCTGCACACCTGCTAATGATTAATTAATCAAGGACTAATGATGAGCACAACCTGGCTGAAATGTACTTTCTTAAATCTTGTGAAGCAGTAAGGAGGTATATTCAGTACTGCAACTTTTTTGCTTCATTGTTGTTAAATAAATATGTTTTTACACACACAAAAATTTTGAACATGTCTGCATATGTTTTATTCGTACAGACACTGTCTATAGTTGTGACCGTTGAGACCAATTTAACAATTTAACTAATGACTCTCAATTTAGTCTGTGCATCCTTTTAAAAATTTAATCCATGATTCGGTCATACACACATGCAGACACCTCTGGAAAAATGCATTCTCACCTTTACCTGGTCTGTACGGCTTGGACTGGCTTACAGTCATGTGAGGAACTGGAAGATGATACACAGGTGGCTGAGGGAGGAGGAACATCAGTTAAAAACAGCATAACTTTAAAGCACTACCTGAAGAGCTGTGTGATGCATTCTATTCATGAGCAACGTCAGTCTCTTCAATCAGCAATCTTTAAAGGGACCAGTGGTCTCCAATGGAATAATGACAGAGTGAAACTCTGTCCTGTTTCATACTAAGTTTCTACATTTCTACTGTGCCAGACTTCATGTTCTCTCATTGACCAAATAACCGATCAGCATTACAGAAACTCTCGTGTGCAGCTGTCTCTTGAGATTCTGTGCACTCTGTACACCCAAGGAGTGGTGCTGTTAGGTGAAATTTATTAATTAATAATAAAAAAAAAGTCATATAAACTGAACAAACATAGTGTATCTCAAAATTTGAATATCATGAAAAACATTTTCTTTGTAATTTACTTTAAGAAGTGAAACTCATTATAGGTTTATTACACATAAGGTGGATATTTAGATTACTTGAATATTTTCACTTAAATTTTTTATTACGGGTTTGAGTAAATTTATATTTATACAGGCTGGAATAAGACTGGAGTCAGTGCATTAAGAGCCTTCACTCATAGATGTAAATTTTGCATTTCATTTGGAAATCAAGGGTAAAAGTGAAGAATCAAAATTCAAGTTGCTTCAAGAGCAGTGTGACGTTGCCACAGTCTGATGATTTGGGGTGTCATACTGAGGTCAGTCCCACTGTGTTATCAAGTCCAAAGTCAATGCAGCTGTCTACCAGAAGATTTTCTAACACCTTACGGCTTCTGTCTGCTGACAAGCTTCATAGAAATGTTGATTTCCGATTCCAGCAGGAACTGGCACCTGCCCACAGTATCAACACTACTGCTGATCATGATATTACTATGCTTCACTGGGCAGCCCATTCACCTGACCTGAACCCAATAGAGAGGCTATGGTCTATTGTCAAGAGGAAGATGAGGAGCACCCGACCCACCAGCACAGACGAGCGGAAGACTACCGTATGTCCATGAACTTATGTATTGTAAATAAATTGATCTAATATTTTGAGAATTAATTTTTATTAAAATCTAAAAATAAAAGGCTGAAATATTTTGATAAATTTAATATTTTAAATTTAATATTTATACACTCTACATGTAATGAATATAAAGGGTTTGTAAACCCCTTTGTAAATTCAGGAAAAAAATGATCACATTTACATTTTTTTGAGATGGACTATACATACTTTTCCAACTCTACAATGCTTATACAAATATTTAATTTAAGCTGTATCTGCCATTTGTTTGATTATAAAAAGTATGAAGAGTGAAAGAAGCACCTCACTTCGCAAACCATACGACTGCACTTAGGAGCAAAGAGCAAAAACTTCACTGGAATGATTCCTTTTGGTCATTAACTCAGGTGACATTTATTTCATTTTATTGGCTTGACGTGGGTCTGTGTTGATTAAGTTTGCATAAGGGACATTTTGTGGATTTTTTTTCAAATACAAATATATATAAATAAATGTGCCAGTGTATTGGTCATGAAGGCTTATTCTACGCTAACTTCATAGCAGAGCAGGAAGCCCAATAAAAGTCTATTATGTTGTTACATTTCCTTATACAGGTGAAGTCTCAGATCCTTTACAGTTAGGCAACATTCTGTATAGTTAGTTGCAGTTTGTTAAGTTTATTTATAACCACCTTCAGTACTAACAGTGGTGGAAAAAACACTGCAGTGCTTGTTACACAAATGTCCGTGTGCTGTTCTGTTGTGGTGCCCGATTACACACACAACCCATAAGCTATACAAAGACAACAATCTCATGAATATTGCACATATCGCCTAATGTTTTAAATGATGATCAATCATGCAAATAAACACTTAAGGCTACTTAAACAGGCAAAAAAAAAAAAGTCTTTAAAAAAAGGAGCAAGTCTCATAACTAATAACAAGTTAAACAAAGTGCCCATTTGTAAATTATAAACATTAAAAAATCTTAAAAACAAACAAACAAAAAACTATTGGTGTGGTTATTATTTACTTGAGTATTAAAGAAAAACAGAAGAAAATCCCAAGCTTAATATCTATGGTTTAAAATGGGCAAACCATGTTCAGGGCACAAGAGCAAGCAAACATCTCAGCATATGATCAACAGGGGAAGAAAGTAGAAAGTTTAGAGTTGCACAAACCTTCCAGATAATGCTTTTCTAATGGAGAGAGGAAAGAAGGAACAGAAAAAAGAGCCAGCCTTTAGTTTGATCATTGTACGTCTCATACCATTTGAAACTGTATCTATGTTCAGGCTTTCCGTAGGATAGGATGAATGTTGACAAGATGAATGTTGCGTTTCTACAAATCTGTGATTTAAAGAGAATTTAGTGTTCGCTGTCAAATAGCAAAACAGCGACAAAAAGACTGGCAGCACATTTCTGCACACCAGTTTATAAACTGAAGTTATCAAGAATTTTCTCACAAAAAAAAGTAGCCTGAAGTAAAACATCACTAATGTAAACAGACTGGTTCATAAATAGTTGGATGCAGACAAACTCAGCATTTTTAGTCAGCACAGTATACTATCACTTTATGTGATAACTTGAACCCTAATTTGATGATGTTTACATCCACATGAGGGGAAACAACAGGAATTACCATAGTTTGAGCTCATATACGGTGTTAAACAGCCAAAATAACTGTCAATGTCAAATTTAGGCTATTAGTCATCAAACTGTATAAATCCTCATGATGAGTACATGACACAGGTGATCAGCAATTGACTAAAGAAGCAAGATAGTAGACATGAAAAAAAAACATTTTAAAAAATGTAAATAAAAATAATAATCTTACAAATGGCAGACAAAGAACAAAAAACTAATTGCAGTGGTAAACACAGTGCAGAGATGGAGGCGTGAACAAAATAGAAAGGTGTAATTTCAAAAACAAGAGCATTAGTCTGAAAACCACAGATTAGTACACAAACCAAAGAAAGGGATGGAGCACAAAGGTATTCCTGAGCTTATAAAGATGGAATTGTGGGAAATGTTCACCTGCACTCCAGGGCTGACAGCGGCCAGTGGGTACATCTGTGGGAAGCACATTGGTTGGCTATAAACTGTAGGAGGCTGCTGCACCACGATAGAAGGACTCGGCTGACCCTGGGGTCGCGTCAGAGTCGGAGTAGTGGCTGGTTTGGGCTGAGAATGAGAAACGTGATTTAAGTGAAATTTCATCTTCTATTACGTCATCCTTTGTGCACCCTTTCCACATCTGTAGCACATTTTCTGCTTATAAAAAGACATTTCTTTGCTTTGAATCTGTTTTTAAAAAGCAGCAAATAATTTTTTAAACATTTGTTTATTAAAAGTAGATCAGTATAATTAAAAATAATAATAAATATAGAAAAATGACAGTAATGTTATTGGGCTGCTAGACTATTTAAATTTTTTTATTTATATACACTCACTGGCCACTTCATTAGGTACACCTGTTTAACTGCTTGTTAACACAAATCTCTAATCAGCCAATCACATGGCAGCAACTCCACACATTTAGACGTGTAGACAAGTTCAAGACGAGCTAATGAAGTTCAAACCAAGCATCAAAATGGGGAAGAAAAGTGACCTTAAACACAGCATGGATGTTGATGCCAAACTGGCCTGGGTATTTCCGACACTGATCAACCACTTTTGATTTAGCATAGGATTTTCACACAAAACTATCTCTAGGGTTTACAGAAAAAATAGTCTGAAAAAAAGAAAATAACCAGCAAGCAACAGTTCACTGGGTTCACTCGGAGGAGAATGGCCAGACTTGTTCGAGCTGATTGAAAGTCACCAGTAACTTAAACGGCATCTTGTTACAACCAAGGTATGCGAAAGAGTATCTCTGAATGCACAACATGTAGAAGACATGACCCACTGGGGACCACAAGCTACAATTCACATGGGCTCTCCAAAATGCACAAGAGAAGACTAGAAATATTTTGCCTGGTCTGATGGGTCTCGATATCTGCTGCAACCTCTGGATGGCAGGGTCAGAATGTGGCGTGAATAACATAAAGGCATGGATCCATCCTGCCTTGTATCAAAGGTTCACTCTGGTGGTGGTGTAATGGAATATTTTCTTGGCACACTTTGTGCCCATTATTACTGTACCACTTTAGCATTGTTTAAATGCCACAGCCTACCTGAATACAGTCCCTGATGATGTCCATCCCTTTATGATCACTGGATAACGCTTGATGTCACAAAGCTAAAATCATCTCCAACTAAGTTTCTTGAACATGAGTGAGAGTTCAGTACTCAGACGGCCTCCATAGTCACCAGATCTCAATCCAATAGAGCACCTTCAGGATGTGGCAGAACAGCTAATTCACATTGTGGATGTGCAGCTGAAAAATTTGTACCCAATGTGTCATGCTATCATATTATTACTGACCAAGATCTCTATGAAACGTTTCCAGCACCTTGTTGAACCTATGCCATGAAACATTACAGCAGTTCTGAAGGCAAAAGGGAGGGCAACCCATTACTAGTACAGTGTACCTAATGGAGTGGCCAGAGAGTATACAACAAATATAATTACTGAACGATTTGGAAAGATCTAAAGACAAAACTAACGATCAGTGCAGCCCTAAAGTGAAAGTATTATTTCATTATTAATTACTGCGTCAATTAGATACTCACTGGAGTGCTGAATGGTCTGGGGTTAAACTCCTTGGCGTTAGGATTAAGAGTTGATTTTCTAACACTCCTGCATGGGGCAAAATATATATACATATATATACATAAATACACTTTTCTAAACATAAGAATACAACCAAGACTTGTTAACTTGCTGTACATTATGAACCTTAAATACAGAGTACTAGTGTAATATTGATGGACCTTAGAGGTCCTTATGTGTCCGGTTTAGAGGGCAGATTGTGTTTAAAGTCGTTCTAGTGCACCAACTTTCAAATGTTTCTACCACAGTAGCAAAAACTACAAATGCAACTGAGGTATTGTTGATCATTAGTCATGGCTAATTCCCACACCCATAATCAGTGCCACTAAATCCCATTAAAGGACTCTAAAGCTTAAACGAGGCAAATGACTTAATTACACATTGCTGTCTAGCTTCTTCCAACAAATAATTAATGATGGGATGAGTGCCCTTTTTCGAGAGGACCTCCTCCCCAGGGATTACTCGTGGGTGGCTAGGGATGCAAACAGTGTCTAAACACATGTCAAGATAGAATAAAGATAGCAATTGCTGCTCTCTAAACCTTTGACTTAATTTGTGTGATTCTATTTCTTAAATAAAACAGAAGCATCATCCTTATGCAACCAAAAGAGGTTACCTTTTTCTCAAAAGTCATGGTAGAGGCAGAAGATTTTGGGTACACAGCCTGGACTACTAGAGAACAACACCACTGACAACCTTCCTGAGTTTCTACATCTCAGTGTTCCTTAGCAGCACTTATGAGGGAACCAGTAGAACTTACTCTGATACAGGGTCCTTCTTGTCCTCTTTATCATCTGACTTGACAGCAGTAGGCGAGGAAGTCTGGACACCCTGAGACGTCACATCAGGTACACGTTTTTGTTCTGTGCTGGATGAGGGAGAGGGAGAAGGAGTTCCAGGTTTACTCCCGACAGAGGCACCCATAGACGCTGACACTTCTTCACTGCCAGAAGACTCTGGGCAAACTTTGGGTCCTGTGGACTCGGTCATGCTCTTATCATTGGCCGACTCCTTTAGCTTTTCTCCAGAGTCCCGTGGAGACTTTGTCATCATTGTCTCAACCCCGAGGTCTGGATTTGAGCTGGATTGCAACTAAAAACCAAACAGACAAAATAAAAGAAATGCAGATGAGTGTACAAAGAATTATACACACAGTGCAAAGGTACTAAAGTTGCAAACTGAACTTACCCTAAAATCCACACTGAATTTTTTTAAATTGTCTAATTGCTTTCTATGGTCAGATGGCATGCTGGGAAATCCTGTAAAAGAAGAAACCAAAGAATCACTTGGATGCCTATTACACATCCTAATTTTTTTTTTATTATCTAATAAATCACAATTTTACATGGGCAGCTCTGTGTTAGTTTCATTTGCATCTAACCAGATTTAATCAGAGCATTTAACATGAAGACATACTTTAATTTCAGTATTTAGGTATTGCCCATTGTCGTTTACCAAAACTGATGATTACCAATGATATTTAGATCATTGTACTGCGTGCTGTATTCAAATTCATTCATTTTATTCATCGGTTTTGTTAGACCAACAACCGATCTGTAGTGTAAATTCAATTTTATTTGTATAGCACTTTTAACTATTTTAATTGTTGGCTTTTAATATATTTGGAGTATCTGAATGTTCTATGGGGCTTGTTGTCTATAAGTAATAAAAATAAAAAAAGAAGAAGAAAAAGAAAAAAGAAAAAAAAAAAACACACACCTTTACTAAGTGGTCTACTGCTTGGGGAAGATTCCACAGGCTTCACATTCTCCTTGTTGGCCGAGGGAGAATTGTGCCTAATTTCTTTTGCTACATTCCGAAATCAAGAAAAAGAAACAAAAAATATATATTTATTTTCACATACAAGTCTGGAATCTACAGTCACTGAAACAAACATATCAACGTGTTTTAAACAGAACCGAACCTTCAGTTACTGGTATAGCAGCCATGTTGGATGCAGGACTCGCTGAAATTGGTGATGTTGCCGAGGTGGGTGTGGACACTGAATCGACTGGTACTGTGCCAGCTTGAGGCGACGATGAGGAGGAGGAGCCAGGAGGAGCTCCTCCCACAATGTGTTGTCTAGGAGAACGAGGTCTGTGTCCTGTGGGAAACACAGAAACAATTAAATTATTTCCTTAGCGCTTTTAACAACAAACAACCATTTTCGTGGATAGCTGCACATGCCCGCATGTGTGATGATTTAAAACTGAGCGACAAGGGTCATCAAAATTCACCTATAAAATTGATTAATAAACATTGAAGTTAATCAAATATCTCACCTCCACTGACCACTGAAGACCAAGTGCCACCAGAGGGACTGCTACGGGCAGGAGTAGTCGTTGATGCCTCTCCAGATCCACCCGGAGACATAAATTCCACCCCAGGAGGACCAGCTCCCCTACAAGAAGGCCCTCTGTGCGCCCTGGGGGTCCTCTGGGACTTTGGGGACATCCTTGGTGGACCTATAAAGAAACCAATCATGATAATGACTGCACTAGAAATAGGTGTGAACAAAAGTGTTTTAGTGGTTGAGGTGCAGAGCAGAGGTGGAAGATTTTGAACCTAGTTCCTAAAACTGCAAAAAAGAACCATTGTTGAGCCTCTCACTCCTTAACTGTGTCAAAAAGTCAAAACAAAACTAACTCACCTACCTACAAGCAACACATACACTCACCATACACTTTAATATGTGTACATCTGCAGCAACACAATAAATAAACTCATCTTGATATAGGTCAAATGTTTCAGTTACTGCTCAAAAAAAAAACACCAGAATTAGAAAAAAGTGTAATCTCTGTGACTTTAACTGTGAATATTTAAGAAATAGTGATCAGGGAATTTTAACATTACAACAGCAAAACAGTGCAATGCTTACACAGAAAGAAAGGGGGGAAGAAAACACACTGTGTGAGTGAAAGTTATGTGGCCTGAAACACTTCGCTGACGAGAGAGGTCAAAGGAAAACGGCTAGACTGCTTCAAACCACAAGGAATGATATAATACCTGCTATAATCGTAATTTCCACTCAAGGCGAGGAGAAAAGCATCTCAGCATGGCAAAACATTAACCCTTGAGGTGGATGGGCAACAACAGCAGGAGACCACACTGGGTTCTACGGCTGACAGCCAAGAACAGGAATCTGTGACTGTCAATCACCCAAACTGGACAGGTGAAGATTAGAAATAAAAATCACCTTCATTTGTCCAGTTTGTGTGAGTCATGATTATAACAACTTTAAACTTTGATGTGTTATGCATTTAGATACTTTTCTCCTTACTGCAGGTGTAAACGGTGATTATCTGATTTATTATAGACGACTTCTGATCGCACAGCAGGTCCAGCCCACACCTCGCATTAGGAATGCAATAATTCAGTGTAATAAAGTGCATTTCCTACTTTTAAATAAAATGTTACACCCATCAACAAATTGTTAGTTTTACAGTCTATTTCAAGATTCTTACAGTATCTTGGATAAAGCACATGAGGACCAGCTCCATCATATATTCATTAACAGTAGAAGAACAGAAGAACATTACTCCATGGTTTAATGGAACAATTTATACAGTTTTTTTTCCCACCGCACACAGCCTGGTTGCTCCTATTTTATTATAAGCATTCTATTGAACACATCAAACTTCTGTTTATTTAAACATAACTCATTGGTTTAGGATTGTGACAGTTCATAGCTAACTGAAAACATGCGCGCGCACACACGGTACATAGAAACACTTCCACCAATAACTGAGCAGGAGAATTCTACCCATAACACAGGGCTTGCATGTTACCATTGAAGTGTGTTTTTGTAAATACAAGTTCAGCTCTACGTAACTGCAGCTCAACCGCCACTCAAAGACAAAACACAGTATTGGTGCTGATTTTATGTACATACATATCATACAGAAAATGTGTGTGCCAAAGATGCTACTCCTGAGGTTTTTGCAATATGGACGTGACCAATCTTGCTTCCATAAATATTTCACGTTGCTAACTTTTTTAACAAAACTGCGTTTTGAAGAGCTGATTTTATATGTGCCTAAAATGGTTATTACTGGTTATTATAACGTTATGCTGTCTCGCTTCCAAACAAAAATAATTTAAAATAAAAATTATTCATATTTCTTCATGAATACTGATAAAATTGGTGTAAGGTTCTAAAAGCACATGTAAAAATTGTTGCTTTAATTAAAGCTTTCTGCTTTTTGGCAAAAGCTTGCAAAGTAAAAAATCTGTAGTGGCTGTAACCATATCAAATTCATGTTGCAATATCTTAACAATTCTGCATTTTAGAATAATACACTTTTTCAGATTTATGTCTTTTCATGTAAAATCTAAAATGGCCGCGTTTCATCTAAATGGCGATTAAGATCATTAAGAGATTTGAAATAAAAATAAAAAAAGTTACAGGGTATGAAATTGTATACCAAATGAGTTTCTTTTTATCTGATAAAAATATAAACGTTTATGCATATTTACAAAAAATGAAGCACGGATCGGAAGATAAGAAGCATCTTATCTTAAGTAATGGTGTTAAATGAACCTATCTGAAAATTCACTTTTTCACCTAGGTGAGACACTTTTTAGCACCAGTACCATGTTTTGACACAAAATCAACAAAGATGTACATGTGCTGAAAGCAACACCGACCTTCTGTTGCTACTGAACTGTGTGTCTGCTCACCAGCAGCTCACCTTCTGCAGAATTTATATTTCACTGCTACATACAAATGTAACCTAGGGCTGAGGAATGATTCTGCTGAATGGCAAAAGGTTTTATATCTAAATGACTCAATAGGCAATGTTTCTGTCGGCATGTTGCTCTGTTGATTATGATTAGATGCGTTCTTGAACAACTAAACAGACTCAATAAGGCTCTTATAAAAGTACCAGGTTACTGTACCTGCAGTTTCTGTTAAAGATGTTGTTACTAAACTCAAATTGAATAGTTTGCTGTTTTTATCAGGGTTAAATAATTCCTGTCTAAAATTTTGCTTTCTATTTTGCTTAAATTTTTACTTTCTAAACAACCACAACATGCTACACCAATAGAGTGAAAGATGCCACAATCCTGTGTTTGAGCAAAACCAGTGAGTCCAAGAGGAAGAGAAAAGCGAGTATTGGGAAAGTACACAGGTGTTAAGGTGAGATGTTAGGAACACACCAGCACTCAATAATAACCAAACAACACATTCCACACCCATTAGTTAAAACTCAGAAGAGAACCTCCAACACAATCCCATGCCAAAAAAAATATATATATAGTGGCCCACTCCAGGTGTTTTCTAATACCTTCCAGGGAGAGGCGTTTGGGAAGAATGGAGAGGGGTGCTGGAGAGCCATGGGCAGAGGGGTGAGAGGGAGGCCGCGAGGGCCTGGATGGGGGTCTGGAGGGAGGCCGAGTGGGAAGGGAGGTGTTGGAGCCTGACTGGTAGCGGGAGGAAGGGCGAGAGGAGGGAGATGGACAGCGAGAGAGCCAATGCTGAGCACCTGACAAAGAGTGAATGGGGAAAACAAATGAGAGAGAGGGAGCAGAAACAAAATCATGTATGTATAGAGCGGAGGTCAAACATGAGAAAAGGAGATTCAACTATAAATGTACAAAAAATGACAATGAGAAAATGTTTTCTGATTAAAGGAGAAAAAAATATACTGGGAAAATAAGTACTGTAACAGTCCAGCTGCAGGAAATGCTAAAATGTTGTACCGCAGCTAACTATTTAGCCCTATCAGCAATGGAGAGCTAAAGTTTACATCCAGACTGATCATGCTAAATGACTTGCTAAAGCTTTCTAAAAAACACTATCTGACTATAAAAGACATGCGTATATACACAATGATATCAGGGCTTGAAAATAAGATGGCACTGTGGAGCAAAAACACCAGCAAACCAAGATGGAGCGCCACAAACAGTTTTAAAATAAGATTCATGTGTAATGGTTTTCCAAATGGTTTTCTGCCACATGATTTGTTAAAAATTAAAACTGCGCAATTCAAACTTTGACTTCTTTTTGCATTAACAAAAACCGGCAGCAGACCAAGATCAAAACTTTGTTTTAATTTGCGACCTACATTTCAATCCTAGACGCCTGCAACTTCATATGCAAAAATGGGTGAGGCCAGGCTCGGGCCAATAATCTTCTATGCGGGACTTACTGTTTAGTACCGCTGATGCTTTTCAAGTGTAATTTTTTCAGAAAACATGAAAAATTCCGAAATAAACATCTGAGCAGCTTATAAATACAATAAACCAACCAGGAAAAGCAGATACTTGTGTTCAAAAGGGCACAAAGCTGCTGGAAATAGCAAGACAAAGTCGAGGAACACTAGAGGCTAGGAAGGGGTGGGGGAACGGTCACTGTAAAAACTGCTGAAACAAAAACAGGAAACAAAAATCCCCCCCAAAAAAAAGTTCCTCTCGACTTCAATTTCTTTTCAAAAATAGCTCCCATCAGCCAAGAAACAGCGTCCATGGAAAAACCTGAGTGATGGAAGCTGTTTTTGGCTACAGTGACCGAAGGCTTATTTTTTTTTCAGCCCTGTAATACAGCAGAACATATGACTTGACACGGCATTGCTTAAAAGCACTTGCTGGAAACCGCAATTCCCCAAAACATTACTACTTTACTGGTTAAACTGGCATTACACATGTTGTGACAGACTCTGTAAAGAGAAGCTAACCTACATGCTTGTGTATTTATAAAAAGCTTCAAAGCTGCTACTGATAATAACCACATGTTCTTTTGTGCACAGAAATCTCTTGGCGAATCTGCCGAGCTCAGCACAGGAAAAGCGTTAATGAGTTACCAACAGTTTAACGATGAATTATTATGGTCTTCACAATAAATCTGCTACTTAGTAGTGACCATACCTCCATTGACAACACGTTGATCCACACCAGTAAGTGTGTTGTAGTCGTGAGGTGAAGCTCTGGGTGTAGCAGGTCCAGGATTGCACTGCACCAGTCTGGGTGAGTTCTGACGTCCTGCTCCCCATGACAGTCCTGCTTCTCTGTTCCTCTGGCCTGGGGGAATGTATTTATTTTCCCTGTCGTAGCAAAGAGATAAAATGGGAACGGTAAATCGGACTGACGGACTAAAGCACCTGAAGCGTTAATCTTAAGGTGACTACAGTAACTGTTTTATACTAGAATGTTTTTCAAGCGCACATCACACATGAGAGTCTGACTGGTCATGAATTTGACAAGTGTACTTTGATGAATTACTTGTTGGCACGTTTCAAAGGGTTGTTCAGCCTTTGCTGAGCAAGTAAATGTATTTTTAAATAAAGGAAAGGGCCTGTTAATAAAATATCAATACCCATGAGGTATATCTAACCTGCTGAGTGTGTTTGTGTCCCGCACTACAGCTGAGTATTTTTCCTCTTCTGATCGCTCATCGTTCTCTAGTGCCACACGGGCCTTATAGATGGCACTGGCCTCAATCTCCTCAGCCAGCTGCGCTGCTCGAGCTTCCCGCTTGAGAAACTCTTCAGAATTGTCTCGCTCCAGTGGAACGCTGGGACATTTGTTAATTTAAATAAATAAATAAATAATCAAACAGTATAAACATATAATAAATATATACTGTATGTATGTATATATAATAAATATATATTGTGTAAATGCTTCATAAACAGAGACCTTGTTAAAATATTTGTTTCATGACATAAAGGAAAGGAAATAAAGACACTTACGTATATGAGGACAGGCTGCTATCATAGGTAGACTTCACACCATACGTTTCCTCATTGTATTTGAACATGTCATCGGGGTCCCAACCATTTGACTGCGAATGCAATGAAAATGTCCAATTAGTAAAATTATTAGATTATATATAGTTTTACTGCCAGAAATTTAGGTTCTACTAAGCAAACGTATTTACCAAGTCAGTATCAAGAGACTCCAAGCTGCCAGACGCATGCTGATCTCCTCCATCCCAGGGCTCCAAGTCTTTCTCTTTATGCTCTCCATTTAAACGAGCGCTTAATGAGTTGTCTGTAAGGTTATCTGGCTCAAAGAGAAAGCATACATACCGTATTAGGAAACAAAACACACATGGTGGAGACAGAAATAATGAACAGAGGTGTTAATTCTCAGGTAAAAGGTGCACTGGGGTCTATTTGAGATTGATTGTCTCGGTTTACTAAAGAGTGCTGGTACTACAGTATACACTTGGCTGCATAGCTCATGTACAGTAGGATTTGGACGATTAAAACCAATATTCATTAGATGGCACATCAGGGTGTATGAGGTATGCAAAGGTGCATGGACATTTTTATTACAGAAATATAATTGTTCTTATCTGTCTTATCACCAATTTTGCTTTCAAAAGTGGCACCTTCCTAGTCTGTAGAAGAAGAAAAATACTAAACGCAAATGTTCAGGTTCACTGTGTCCTGTGGTGTGGGTAGGTCAAATGAGGAAAGCTGTAGTGTTTACTTTTCACTCGAGATTTTTAGGATTTTTATTCTGAACCTCTTGATAAACTTGCAGAAGGAGGTATTTTCACCCTCACTGCCTAAACTTATCAGCTTTTAAATGATGGATGCACAACACTGTCATAAATATGCAATACAGTTTGTGCACCACTGTAGCCTACATTTACCATAAACCCCCTTTTGGTGTCAAAAATGTATAGTAAAAATTATAATGTATAATAATATATTATAATATATAAATTATAATGTATAATAATAAAATATTACAGTAATGTATGATCGACGGCTTAGTGGTTAGCACTGTCGCCTTGCACCTTCAGGATCTGGGTTCGATTCTGACATCGGGGTGTGTGCACGCGCATGTTCTCTCCTCATGCTTGGCAAGTTTTCTCCGAGTATACCGGTTTCCTCTCACAATCCAAAAACATGCAGATTAGGCTCATTGGCATTCCCAAATTGCCTGTAGTGTGTGAATGAGAATAATAGCTCTTCTACTGGATCGTGCTAAACGAGTAAGCCTTCTCTCCACATATGTATCAATGAGCCTTGGCCGTCCATGACTCACCTGTTCGCCAGTTTTCTTTGCTTAGACCACTTTTGGTAGGTCTTCACCACTGCAGACTGGGAACATGCCATAAGAATTGCACTTTTGGAGTTGCTCTGACCTCTAGCCATCAGAATTTGGCCCTTAAGTCGCTCAAATTTTTATGCTTGACCATTTTTTCTGCTTCCAACACATCGACTTCAGGAACAAAACTTTAATTTATATATCCCCTAATATATCCCACCCACGTGCAGGTGCCATTGAGAATCAGTTGTTCACATCACCTGTCAATCGTCATAATGTTATGGCAGATTCATGCATGTACTACAGCCAAAATTCTACCCAATGCACCTTTAAACAGAGATATATACACACACGTGTTAGATCAGCTTCAGGGTATCATAACACTATGTTTAATTTTTAAATAACCTCTTTTAACAGCATGTTGCAATATTCTTATGCCTTCTCAAAAGAAAGCATATAAAACACATTTCCATTAGCCACACTACATTCATTCAAAATAAAGCATTTACAGACTCAAGGTTTTTAAGTCTATCCAGTTTCCATGCATGTTGTATGTGACAAAAAACTTAACTTAAATCCAGTTAGTGATGGACAAAAAGCTTTTCATTTCTTGAGTACATGTCCTAGGTTACCAGGATCATACAAATGAACTTTACAAACAGCAACAATAAAAATAAAAAAAATAGCATAGGAATGGACCAAAATCACAAAACAAGTGTATAAATGGTAAGAAAGAAACCATGCATTAAATCAAAAGCAAATGCAAAGCATAATGGCCATCAGGTTTTAAAGAAATGATTACAAGGACTGCAGTTCAATTTCAATACCACCGAAAGAAACAGAAAACTCTTTTATTTAGTTTGAAGGACAAGCCTGCATTTATACGTGTTTTTATGGCTCAGCTTGCTCAATGGCTTCATCAGAGTTTATATTTATCTACGTTTCAGATAAGGTGCAACCCGCCTGATCCAAGCATTTATTTATTTATTTGTAACACTTCAGACGCGATGTTAAGGACGTGTGAGAAACTGATAGAAACTAAAGTCTCTCTACAGAGACAGAGTCAAACAGTTCTGAGCACAGACAATTATTTCAATAGTCTTAACGAGCAGTGTTCCTTCCGCCTGTTTATCCAATAACAAAGTATTAATAAAAATCAGTCCTGTCCTGCACATCTTTATATACTTTTTATGTCTGCCAAGCACATAAGTTATAAAAAATATACTATACACAGCAAATGTATCCAACATCAATATAATTAGTACAATAAATCATATGTGGCATTAAATACTCAAACTTGGTAAAGGTTTCTAAACAATTTATTTAAAATCTCATGCTTTGTGTGCTGTAACAGCCCTGCAACACTTGACCTGTGTAGTTGCGCTGCACATTACTGACTAACTGTATTAACTCCTTGTCCTGTGAGCTTGTATTTGATCACATATTAAAACAATACCAGAGATGGATTCAAAGTGATTTCAGTAGTCATATACGCCTGCCTCAGAAGGCTAACTGGATATTGAACTAGCAGTCTGAGTCACTAACAACATTGCATGCATGACAACAAACATGATATCATGAGTTCATCATAAGAAGGAGACACGACTCCGTGTGTGTAGTGAAAAATTGGCCAATCATGCAGACAATGTTTAGTTAAATAAAGTAATGCTGGCTGTGAACCAAGCACTTTTTCAAGCCTACTCAAATGTAAAATTTTAGTCCAAAATCCAGGTTTGTTCCTACATGTAGAAATGTAGTATTTTAGGTAGATCTGTCTCACATTAATCTTGAAGTTTTAAGAGTTTCACACTTTGTAATACAACACCTTAGAGCCCTGCAATTCTTGTAATTTATGATTTAAGATCAAACTGCAGAATAAATAAATAAATAAATAGCTAGCACTAGTACAGCTCGGCTTCTCAGACAAGTCAATCACTGGCTATAGCGTGTACTGGTTTATGTCAGTGTCATTGACAGCATCGCAAACAATAAAATAATGTCAAATGGGGTAATAAGCCAGATTACCTTGCTCTGAAGAGACTACAGCCATTGAGAAAATAGGAGAGAGACAGAATAAAGAATGGATCAGAGGGACAAAATGGAGCAGATTCTCAACACAGTTTTAACAAGAAAGAAAAAAAAAAAGAATATTTATTAAATCAATACCAAACAGGTCAAATATTGGTAAATATTGCAGAGCATGTCTTACAATACTTTAAAAGCAGCAAAATACTCCAAACAGCCTAAAATAAGAGATTTTTTTCACATCAGAAGCACAAATAACAATAACTGTAAGACTATAAAAGGTAGATAAATGTTAGAACAATAACTATGAGATTGGATTGAACACAAAGTCATACAGGAATGCACCAATAAAAAATTTTTTTTTTTTTTAATTGAAAAATCTTTGCCTCCAGGTGTTTAAGTGGAATTGGCATGTGACTAAAATCTTAAGGGTGGTCTGGCTTCTTTAGAATACTGTACATGGTTTTCAAGTTTCTATTAAAATAATACAGAACTTTTAATTGCATTTCTTTCTGCTTTTCCCCCCAATAGTGGGTTAGGTCTTTATAAGGTACATAAGTTTGTGTACATGTTAAAGAGCACCTGGGACCAACATCAGCAAGGCATTAAGAATACAAGCAATCATAATGTTAACTATTAGCCAGATAAGAATTTACTGTCACAGTGTCACACTACTGCAGCATTTTTGTAAAACACACACATACACACACAAATCCTGGGTGATTTTTCACCTAAGGAGTTTAAATATCCAACCCACTCCATTTTAACACACCTACATTTCATCACATTATGCTGCTCATCCCAACCCTCATATACAGAATAAATACACAGACTAAACCCTTGTCCACACTCTGCAAAGTGAGATTAATGAAATGCAACCCCAGCAAAGTTTAGCCTATAATGTAATGTTTCACCTTTTTTGGCATAGCCCAGGTCCACATCTTTAAAATGCACCACCACAACGTCTGAGGCCTTGAAGATGATGCTCTCAACTATGTCCTCACGTCGAGGGCCCACGCTCGGCTCTGGGCTCATCCTGTGGGCTGCATCCAGAACCAGATCGCACTGCGCGCACACACATACACACTTTAGTAAGAGTGACCAATGTGAAGAGTAATAGTGGATATTAATATGAAGAAGGGTATTTATAGAAAAGTTTTTGGGATTTCATTGAAGTATCTATCTGTACCTCTGGACCGTAGGTTTTGAAGACACCCTCATAGATTGCCCCATTTTTAACTTTCAGTTCACACTTGGCTCCCTGAAAAATAAGTTAAATAGTAACATAGCTACAGAGTAATAATGCTGAGGTTTAAACCTTAAAAAAAAATTAATCCTTTTATCATTATTTGGAAGGGGGGAAAATTTATGTCCTTTAACTTACCACCACAGAAGTTAAGACGTGGACCATCCTCATATTTGCATAAACTCCACTGAAGGCCACCTAAATACAGAACACAGTGATCAGTGTTACAGCCGGCGCTAGCGTGCGTAGACTCCATTTCATTTGAATAAGTCTAACTCTGTGTATACATAGTTGCAAGCTTTAAAAAGAAAATTGGACTTACTGGTGTGGAGTGTGTTTTGGCGCTGTTGCGTCCCCTGCACAAAAACCAACAAAAAACAAATTAAGTTCTAAGTAAAACTTAAAAATATGAATTAATATATAATAATGATGGATGTCAGGATACTGCACATTTCATTTATTACAAAGTTATAAAAACTCTCAGAACCATGAGAAGACTTCACTACTAAACACCACCATCAATGAGGAAGCTACAGTAGTGTACCACATCGAAAGGCAAATATTCAAGTCCCACAACCAATAGACATGCTGAGACTTTGAGTCTTCCTAGAAGCTTTATAGCACAATATCTGCATTAAAATGCTTAACCACACCTTTCCACCCAGATAATAAAAAAAACACTAATATTTCATTCAATCACCTTTAGCTTTGATTACAGAACACCATGTGGTGTCCAGGTCATGAGTGAGACCGATACCTCATGGTCGAAGAAACCAATCTCATATAATTTGAGTCCTGGGAAAGTCTGTACCATCAGGGAAGGAAAACCCGACTGATGTGATAACCTGATCATACAGTACATCCTGACTTCATTTTATTACCACATAACATTGTTGAGCTCAAACCTGAGCAACTGAAGCAACCCCAGATCATAACTCTGCCCCCAGACACTTGTACAGTGGCCACTATGCATGATGGGTACATTGCTTCATGTGCTTCCCTTCTTACCCTGATACACCAACTACTCTGGAATAGGGTCAGCCTGGACTCATCAGACCACATGTCATTTTTCCATTGCGCCTAAGTCAATCTTTATGCTCTCTAGCAAATTCTTATTTCTGATTAGTCTCACTGAGTGTTTTTTGTTTTTTCATATGGCCACACATAGGACTGGGCGATAAAACGGTATCTGTATTTATTGACGGTAGACCATTGTCGATGATGATAAAAAAAACATTCGGTATGAAGCGCTTTTATTAAAATGCGGCTGACTGAGCGTGCGCCTTGCCTTACTCTCAACAGCCTATCAGATCTCCCGATGAATGAGCGTGGCACGAGTGACCAGGAAACAGCCAATAAGCTTACGCAGCCCTCCGCGTTGTGTCGTCACCAACTCATGTCAGTATAACACAACCGATAATGAGTGCTGTGCCACGCAATAGGGAGGAGATTGTGAATCAAAAATGATGCATCAGCTCACCAGTTTTTTTGGTCTCTTTTCTTCTGATCAACACCAGAACAATGTTGTGTGTAAGCTTTGCAAAAAAAAAAAAAAACATCCCGGCCAAGTATGGAAACACAGTTGCTTGTGCGATGGAGAGGTACTCGGCAACAATGCCAAAAATGGCAAAAATCCTCCAAGCGATACAATGATATAACCCACGCAATCGCTTAGTACATTGCCAAAGAAATACTAAATGAATTACTTAAAAGTGTAGGAAAACTGCGGAGAGCGAGCTGCCATCTGGACAAGCCGCACGTGTGACCCGTACATCAGCTTAAGCGTACATTTTAATAACAACTGAAATCTAAAGAGTAAATGCTTGGACACCGCATATTTTCCCGGAAACACCACGGGTGAATTTATTGTGCAAACCCTAACTGATGCGCTGCTCCACGTGTGCATCACGACTGCACCACGACTGACAGCAGGGCGAATATGGTGAGCCGCTTCACTTAACAACAGAACTCGTCGCAGTGTTTTGGGCACCGATTACACTCAGCTATCTGTGAGTAAAGTTAATGAATAGTTGCATAAACATCCACATGTAGTTTCTTTGGATGTAGTGCTACATGAGCGCAACTTCCCAATAATGAGCAAACTTGCAAAAAAAATACTTGTGCATCGCAGCCATCAGCAACCCCCGAGAAAGAACTTTTAGCATAGGGGGTAATGTAGCCACATTCACAGCATTAAATCCAGAGATAGAGGGAACAAACTTGTCTTTCTTTCTCACAATTTGTAATGCTGCAATGTACAGGTATATGTGAATAATGATGGTTGGTTCCTCTACTCGAAAGCTCATATTTGATTATTATAATTTGTTTTGTTTACAGAGTTTGAGGTTTACTGTGTATTGTTATTATTGGCATATTACAGATTTTGATCTACCTCAAAGTTTGCTTTAGTGTTCTTTACAATTGCACACACTTTGTAACATTTTATTTATTAAGTTTAAGAGTCTCTTCAACACTTATATTTAGTTTATTATGGGACATTATATTTTTTGTTCAAATCTTTTTGTTTTTGACTATTAAAATAATTTGCCTTAGTAATGTTGGTAAATTAAAATAAAGTGATTAAATTCAATTTTTTTTTCTACTGGTCTTCATTAATAAATATTCAATAATTACCGATACCGAATGATATGAAACATTATATCGTGATAATTTTTTTTTCTGTATCGCCCAGCCCTAGCCACACAGCTGTTTAGTCCCAATCCTGTGAGTTCATCACATAGTGTGTGGAAATTATCTTATTGTCTGTATTAAACATAGCTCTGGTTTTTACTGTTGATGCTTTTAACATGCAACTTCAAGTCTTTAAGTGATCTCCAGTCATTATTTTTTTTCTACCACATTTCCTCCACAAAGATCAGCGCACTCCTTCCAGGGTTTGATAATGAACTGAAGTATTTTAACCCAGATGCAGTCACTTTAAAGCTCTTAGTAAGCAGTTTACTAAGGAGACATAGGGCTGTGATGAACAAACATCCACAATACTTCTCACAAAGCAGTAGACTGCTGGCTAAGTAGGAGTTTGTGTTTCAGTGTCTGTGCGTTTGTGAACATGTGAGGCGAGATAATAATGGCAGGATTTGCAGAAGCACTCCGACACCCTTCATAAAGTCTTACTGATGCACAACTCCGCAATGTGACACAAATACACTAGGGCACACGTATACACCAGCCTTGAAACAGCATTTTGTATCTGCAAAGTGGTTGTGAGATCAAATCCCTTGAGCAAGTCCCTTGCCTCAGCCAGATGAGGTAACGGTTAATGTTTCTGCTCCTGCCCGCTGTTTATTTTATATTGGTTAAAGTCCCGCACGGAATTTGGAGTCAGAGCGAGATCAGTCGAAACAAACAAAAAGGAAAAAATGAATGAGACGTGAATACTGGCAAGCAGTGATTAATCAGATCAGCGAACATGCTGCGGTCAAACCACTCACTGAAATCAGTTCAGTATAAAACGAAAGAGAAAGTAATCCCTGTGTTATCTGGTTTCTTCTCCACCAGAACTGAGACCTGTTGAAAACAAAAGCACCTAAACTCTCTAGTATTTTAAACAACATGGTGCAATTTGCATTTCTGTTGGTGTTGCCGTCCATTTCTTGCTGTGATTCATTTCACTGTACCTTGAAACACCACACACGCCTGAATAAAGCTGCACTCACAGTGAAACAGCACTGAAGATACACAGAGCACAGATCCAGCCATCACAAAGAACAAAAATAAGATGTTTCTATGCGTGTTGTGGGTGACTGTACGATCCAATCCCTATACATGGTATAAAGAGATTACAGTAAATCACACGAACTGGTAAATTAAGAATATTCGTTTATTAGTCAATCTGAAGAAAGTGGTGGAATAGTGATTGAGATGCAGCGTAGCAGCGATGTAATGTTCATTGCCAGTGATACAGACTTTGGCACAGAAAGGTTTATTTTTTAGCAGACTGACAATGCCATCAAGTGGCTGTGATTTAATTATGTATTAGTTAACGTTAGTCCTTCTGATACTGGGAGGTTCTGATTTTCACAAGCGCAAAAAAAAACAAAAAAAAAAAACATCTAAATCGACTCAACAGTCAAAGTTACGTCAAGCTAGTTATAGCTCAACTAGGCCATTTAACTGGACTACTGCTCTTGTCCTGGTAGGGGAAGGGTAGGGCAGGGGAATTGATTTATTGGCCCAGGCATGTCGGACCCTGCTACAATAAGTGGTAATATCCCTTTCAGCTTCTTAGTACTGTATTCGCGTTTGACCCATTGCATCACCAAACCAAACAACAGAAACAAGTTAGCTAGCGGCAAACTTGTAGCATGTCGAGAGGTGAAAATAGACAGCTTTAAGCGCTTTTTAAAGTGCTTACATTGCACACGTGCAGTACTCCTTACTTTTTGTACAAATGACATGCACGTGGTTATAACATTACAATACAGCTGTTTTACGACGTTAGTAATTTTGTTAGGGGCTTCTTCTGCGATTACACATTTTGTTTGACTTCTGGGTCAAATCCCAGGATGGGAACCGCGGAGCATGCACATTTCAGTATCCGACTCTCAACTGCATTACATCTGGGTGTGCTAGTGCAACTAAGTAGCACACACTGAGGTTCGATTTAGTACAATTTCAGTCAGACTTATATTTACTGTTATTTTCAAAAATACAGTTTTAGTCAGACTAATACAATCACAATGTCACGTAAACATACAAACTATTTAGCAAACTGGCAACATATTTAGATGAGAGTGGTCACACCCTTGTATTCAAACACTACACTGATCTAACCACAGGAGTGAGGGTCAGCTATTTATTTGCTGGTAGGAGCTGCTTTAATAAACATTCTGTGGTGGCTCAGCACACACAAAAAATGTCAAATGACTGCATTTGTATGCATTGAGAATATGTGCTTATAATATTTTAATATCTTCACAACAAGAGAAATTAGAAAGCCTTCCACCACTAAATGACAAACCATGTCACGAATGTAAAAAGTGTCCTAATTAAATGTCTTCGAGAGCTGTGCCTTCATTCAGGATGTTGATATTTTCTTTTGAAACAGGAAGGCAGAGTTACAGGGTGACAAGTATTTGAATTGATTTACACAACAGCTACAGGCGTGAGATACACCCCAGCCAATCCAACAGAACATTCACAAATATGGAGAACAATAATGTTGAAGTCTAGGTACTGTGTAGGGGTGCTCCGATTGATCGGTCGCCGATCATAATCGGCCGATAATAGCTTTGGGAAGTTTGATCGCCAGTCTCTATAATGGCCGATATAGAAAAGCCGATCAGATGAGGCAAAACTCACAGGTTTTTTTTTTTTTTTTGCGCGCTGCTAAAACGGCTTCACCGGTCTGGCAGTTCTACGTGTTGTGTGAAAAAGACAATACGTTATCAATCTGTAACCTGTGTAACAAGCCAATTCCACGAGGCGGGAAGCACCCAAAGCATTTTAACACCGTGAACCTCTTCAGATATTTGAAGGTTAGTTATGTAAAAAAACACGAGTAGTTTTCAAAGAGAGCGGGAGAGCTCAGTAACTCGCGCGCCGTCACTCACT
This sequence comes from Clarias macrocephalus, assembly GCA_011419295.1. Taxonomy (NCBI): domain Eukaryota; kingdom Metazoa; phylum Chordata; class Actinopteri; order Siluriformes; family Clariidae; genus Clarias; species Clarias macrocephalus. The sequence continues at coordinate 13,656 of JAAGKR010001542.1, read as the reverse complement.
CAGCTGTCGGTAATTCCCCTATCTCACTTACACGGTTTCGCTCGGTGGCCGTAAGTACAGTTCAACATGATTCACCGCGAGTTTTGGTGCTGTGATAACGTTTCCATCTTTCCGCGCGAAAAATTAAACATGTTATATTTTTTTAACCGGTCCTCGCGGATACTTGCGGACCTTGCAGAACTTCCAGCAACTCACGTCCCACCTGTCTGTTATTTTATTTAATTTTATACAATCTACAGGAAAGTTGTATTTGTCAAGCTCTAAGCTGTTGCCAATTACTAACCAAGCACAGGCTGCTATATTTTAAGTTGACGTGTTGCACATGTTGCTTGCCAATAAATACAGTTGTCAATTCATGATATTCCTCTTCTTGTAATATCAATACTTAATTTATATTGTTGTTATATATAACATGATAAGGCTTCAAGTAGACCCTGTAATCGGTATCGGCCGATACAGGTTCTAGTGATCGGAAATCGGTGATCAGCCTCAAAAATCCTGATCGGAGCATCACTAGTACTGTGTGATTTGAGAGTTATAATCTTGAGCTAAAGTAAACCTTCAGCATGACGGTGATTAAAAACAGTGAGATCGCCACCCAGTGAGCAGCAGGTAAAAGGAGATTACTGACTCTTACTGGTTGAGAAGCCGTGACCGTGTACAAAGACAGAACAGTGATCAAAATCAGTCAGTCAGCACTAAAATTATATGAAACTGTTTGACTCCTGCTAAAAAAAAAAAAAGAAACGCCAACTTGCATAAACTTCATCCTCTTCAAATTGAACAAAGAAGATATTTTCTCAGCAAATGAATGACTAGAAAAGAATACATTATACGGCAAACGTCAGAGCTACCGTGGCACTGATAAACCCTGTCTGCTGTTAATAACCTACTGAGACACTGCCACAGGGGCAGGGCGGTCGGTTACAGGATTGGCTCCAACAAACATACGGCAGATTCAATGTAAAGAAATTAGATTTTCCTGGAAATTATGTCCATATAATATCAATGTCTTTAACAATTTATTAGAAATTTTACTTTTCTTTTTTTATTAAATTATTGAAAGATGTGCAAATAAGTGCTGCAAATATTTCTTGCTGCCAATTTTGTCCTGTAAAGAAAAATTAAAAAAGGACTGTAAAATATCTGCAGAAACCTGTCACAAAGGATGGATTAAAAAAACTAAAAAAATCAGAAAACTCAAATTAACCTTAATGTTTTTGTTTTCTAATAAATATAGACTTAATAAATACATTTCAAGAAAGCACATATGCTGTTAGTCTTTTGGCTGCACTCGGACACAGCGGATCATCTGATCTGCACAAAACTTGGCACAGGTTTTACGCCGGATGCGCTGCCTGACGCAGCCCTCTCATTTTATGAGGCCTTGCGACCGGCACTGCATCAGGTGACTGGGGTTTGGGCTTTGGGTGGGGATTGAACCCAGGCCTTCCGCATGACAGGCGAGTAACCAACCACTGAGCCCACTACCACTGAGGTGTATAAGAAACACACTCATTCACCTAAAGCTACAAGCTTGCTGTGTGCGCACTCCTAAAGTCCAAAACCAAAAAATGCACTCACACACTGCATAGGTGACACAAACAGCAATTTAAAAATGTTCAAAGAAACTTACAGGAATTTAAAAAAATGGAGCACACAGAATAGAAGTCTGGCTCTGATGGGGGTGTGACCCTGACCTCAGGTGACACGACTGCGTCCTAGTGCAAATCATTTATGATTCAGTAATCTTGGCGATATTGTCTCTCTCTCTCTCACACACACACACACACACACACACACACACACACACACACACACACAGAGGGAGATAATCATCTAGTGGAGATGGACAGAAATCTTTGCATGCAATCATTTACAGTTAAAATGGTACGGTGACTTTAACCTGTCCCTGATTAAGACCTGCGTACTCTCACACTGGTGCGTTTGTATTCAGAAGACCACACGTCTGACGCAAACAGTATTTTTTAAATTATTATTATTTAACACATCGTGCATCTTATAAATCCTATATCTTACATCTTATATACATCTTGAATTTAGACTATTTCGTGCATGACAGTGCTGCCCAGTCCAAGAACGTGCTTAGACAAACGTCACGGCTGAAGGGTGTATTTTACAATCAGCGCCAAGGTTGGCCCGGGTGACTTTGGCCTCCGGATCGCTCGTCTTGTGATGGTGTGACCGGACGCCGACACGCACCGAAACGCCTACTACAAGGGAAAACTGGCGTGTTAATCCTGCCTACCTGTATTCAGACAAGCCACGCCTCCTGTGACAGAATTGGCTAGCTTGTCCGTTCTCACCGGCAGTAAAAGCCTCTCAGCCAATCCCAGCTCAGAGGGCGGGGCATGACTGGCCAATCACATGGCAGAACGCAGGCCAGGGCCGCACAAGAGGAAGGACGTGTCGGGATACGGGTAGTAAAGTAATGCTAATCTGCAAATGACATTACTGCTGTGCATCACATCTGCAAAATCGAAATAATCTCACCTGAATGCTTGTTTAGATTACTAACAACATTAGTAAAATAGTAACCACGATTAAGAGCTCTGATTTTTTTAGCGAGCTACTCCACAACAAGAGGGTGCAGAAGGCTATTGCTTGCCCTGCTAACTGCACTAAAACCCGAGTGTCAGTATAGTGTTTATTTAAACGCGTTTGTGTGCGCTTTTGTGCAGTGTATTAACTCGGCAGCCTGCTAGTGTAAACGTGTTAAAGGTCAGTGCTGTAATTTGGAGAAACTGCGTTAGCCTTACACTGGACTTTAATACATCCATGATTGACAGGGTTGCTGTAAAGTGAAAAAAAATAATGTAAATGTTAAATGTGAGCAATAACATCATAATGAGCTGTGACTCTACAGAGAGACCAGAGGACACAGCACAGCCAGGAGCACTGACACAGTTTCACCCTTTAATTTGGCAAACATTCAAATGCATTTTTTACACTACACTTTGACGTCGATTCCAGTCTTTTCCCAAAATCGAAAAAGAGAAGAGCAGAAGCAGAGCCAAGCCCAGTCTCTCTGCACGGCCTAGGCTAAACTCTCCCAAGCTAAGCAGCTAGTCACCGAGCTAGTGTCCTGCCGCAGCCACCAGAAACCTCAACATTACAATGTGTCAATGTGTGAGTGTGTGTGTGTTACACATCTGACAGTCACCCTGCCCACACTTTCACCTTGTCTCTAATATACCCAGTACACACACAGTTTGGGTTACAGTGAGCTCACCTGGTTAAAGCGTGTCGCCCCGCAGCAGCTCCTGCGCATCCCCCGGCTCCTGAGGCCGCTGCGGCGCCGCTACCACTACTGCTGCCCGGTTTGCGATTACCGCCTGTCTGCTTCATTGACATGATTATCCCATAAACGAGTCCTTGAGCAGACTATTTGAGCAAACCTGTTAGAAAAGATCTTCGTACGTAATGCTTTAACCGTCTAAATGAGAGTAGAGCTAGCACGCGACAGCTCGCTGCTGTTGCTAGGTGCCGATTATTCCAGCCTGCTCAGTGCGACTGACGCTAAAGCAGAGACAGCTAGCTCCTTTCCTCCTTGTCTCGTTTTTATCAGTGAAACAGATGTATATTATCCATATATATATTGACTAGATAAACACTAAAAACGATGTCAGTAATATTAACAGCTCGCAGTAGATGTCTGCGTGTGAAAGACACAGACCTAAACAGTCTGAAAAGACACGGAAAGCTAGCGGAAGGATATATACACAAAACAGGCGTACGCTTATTTGTTTATCAGTCGTGGTTCGCTTAAAACATTTTAAATCTAACGTAGGTTTTCTACGCATGCGCTTATTCAGCATAAAACACATGACGAATACAACTGTGGCATTTAACTGATGTGTTTTTCTTCAAAGTTTGCTTAAATGAGGTTTAGAGCGCACCGCACTATTTACAGGAAGTGAAGTCGCTCACAGCGGAAGCGGAGCGGCGGTGCTGCGGCGTGGTGCACGTGAGCCGGTCAGGGTCGGCTCCCCGCTGTGCGTACAGCGCTCCACATCCCGCTTAAAGGAGACGCGCTGTGTGCGCCCTCAGCCTTTTAACATGGGGGGGCAATATACAGACGGATTAGAACGGAACTGTACAACCTGTAAGGTCAAAAGTTTGTGGACATCTCACTGCCCATCTTGCTGATTCCAAATTCAGTCCCTCTTTACTCTTACAAAAACATACAGATTAGGTTAATTGGCACCCCCAATTTGCCTGTAGTGCATGAATGAGTATGTGAGTGTGTGTTTACATGTGTGCCCTGTGAAGCATTGTCCAGGGTGTTGTCCAGGGTGTTGCCCACCGCGTGCCGTAAGTCTCCTGGGATACGCCCCCCTGACCCTATATACAGGTTAAAGCAGTATAGACGAAGAATGAGAAGAAGAAAAAAAATCTATAATGTACAGTCCCCTCTGAAAGTATTACAACGGGACTGTACAACCTGTAAGGTCAAATGTTTGTGGACAAGGCTGCAAAGTCAAAATCATCTCACTTGAAATCTAGGAGTAAAGTTCCTCTTTATTCTTATAATAAACCCCACTCTCAATAGAAGACTTTCTACTCGATTTTGGAGTGTGGATTTGTGAGTTAATGAGATCAGGTGGTTTAGTGGTTAGCATTGTTGCCTTGCATCTCCAGGGTCCGGGTTTAATTCCCAAATCATGTCTTCTGGCTGTAACATGTTTTATTCCATGGAGATTGTAATGCTGCAGCAGGTAACGTCATCCTCAACAGTTGTTTGCTCAGTATATGGCAACAATTTGGGGCAGGAATACACTGCCTAGTGTCCACATGCTTGGAGCTTTGGAAAATGTCCACATCAAACATCAAAATGTCATCTAGATTTGTAAACGCCGTTGCATGTCTTCGGACTGTGGAAAGAAACCAGAGGATATCACTTAAGTTGTATTTAGTTTAGTATTTAGAATAAAAGATATAATCAATCAATGAGAACACAAAAAATATATATTTTTTTATATTAACATAAGCCTAGACTATGCAGAAGTCCTGACCATGATATCATTTATTCCTCAGTAATGCAAACACTATAGAAAGTGGTTTTGAGATGATCCAGCAAAACAGGAATTTTGATTGTATTATCTTCTCTGACATTTTTTTAATAGCCTGAATGAGGCAGGACCTAAGAGCACAAACTCAACAGTCAGTGATTAGTGGAATCAAAAATGTGTTATTTCTTATTGTTTAGAAAATTTTATTTAAATAGTTGGCAAATACACTGCCTGACCTGAAAAGTCCCCATTTCAGAAGTGTCAAATTATGCAGCGGCATTAAGCACAGAAAACAATTAAGGAGATTTTAATTGGGTTAAGAGGCCTTCAATGCATTATCAAAACCTGGAAGGATAGCGCTGAAGCAGCAAGTTTAGGGAAGAAATGTGGGCATGAATGGAATGGAAATCGCTTAAATGCACACAATGTGATGAGAACTTTCTGGATTGGGATGAAACAACTGTGTGGCCATAAGAAAACCACTTATCAATGAGACTAACCAGAAAAAGGCTTTAATTTGCTAGGTAACATAAACATTGGACTTTGGAGCAGTGGTAGGTTGTGTGGTCTGGTGATTCCAGATTGACTCTATACTAGAGCGATGGGTGTGTCAGGGTCAGAAAGGAAGCACATGAACCGATGCACTCATCATGCCTAGTGTCCTGTACAAGCCTCTGGAGGCAGTGTTATGAGCTGGGGTTGCTTCAGTTGGTCAAGTCTAGACGCAATGTGATGTGGTAATAAAATGAAGTCAGCTGATGACCTGAATGTACTGAATGACCAGGGTCACATCAATGGAGTTTTTCTTTACTGATGGCACAGCCATATTCCAGGACTTAAATGTGAGTGGGTCTGCGAGCATGAGGAATCCTTTTCTCACATGAACCTGACACCACATTGTGTGCTGTAATCAAAGCTAAAGGTGACTGAATGAAATCCTGTGCGATTTCTTTCTCCAGAAAATGTACTATAAAAAATTCATGACATTTAGAAACAGTATGCCAAATTGTTGAAAACTATCTATAACACTTTCTATATATTGTCTATACACCATATCAAACATGATATAGTATTTGATGGAGTATTTATAAAATACTATCAATGACAAATATTGTTATAACCATTTTAATGAGGAAAATCCTAATGATTTTTAGCCAGGATTTCTAAATGAATGTGTAATTTCCTAAAAAGAAAAATCCAATTTCCTCTCTCCTCATGCATAACAAATTAGCTGAGACACATGTTCTGCTCATGTGGCGGATTCTTCTTCAAAAGCTTTGAAATTCTTCCTCGTCTTCCACGATTAGTAACACAAGAAACTCAATACATTTACAGCATTTGGCAGATGCCCTTATCCAGAGTGTCTTACATTTTGTCAAAATGGAAGGTTTTTGTGATGTTAAAAATTACACCAGGATAAATAATTTCAGAATTTTTTCAACCTTTAAAGGGACCTGTATAACCTGTACGTCTCACTTGAAAGATCACCTGAAATCTTTAAGAAGGGAGTAAAAGAAAATGCAATCACATTCAAACTCCTGTCAATTAGGATTCAGTAAACATCTGCCATCATTTAAAGTGCCTCTGATTAATCCAAAATAAAGTTCAGCTTTTCTAGTAGGCTTTTCCTGATATTTTCTGCATCTTACAGCAGAAGCCATGGCCTGCAGAGAACGTCCAAAGCATCAGAGGGATCTCACTGTTAAAAGTTCTCAGTTAGGAAAAGGCTACAAGAGAATTTCCAAGGCATTAGATAGTCCATGATCATCATTAAGTGGAGAAAATATGGCATAACAGTGACATTACCACGCATTGAGGGGAGTGGTGGCTCAGACAGCTAGGGCTCTAGGTTGATGATTTTGAGGATCCCCGCTGTTGGTGGATTGCCACACTCCCTACTACCCAGTGGCAGCCCTAAGCCCAGATAGAAAAATGGGATAGATGCGTCAGGAAGGGCATCTGGCGTAAAAACCTCTGCCACGTTGTGTGTGGCTTGGATGGTCCACTGTGGCAACCACTTGATGTGAGCAGCTGAAAGAAAGTTTAGTGATGTTACCAAGAACTAGACGACCCTCCAAAATTGATGAAAAGACGAGAAGAAAACTGGTTCGAGAGGCCTAAAGCAACATTTACAAGAGCTGCAGGAATGTTTGGGAAGTACTGGCTGTGTAGTACCCCGTATTCTCCCAGTATTCTTCATATGTCTGGGCTATGAGTTAGGGGGAAGAAAAACATCCAAGCCTGGCTTAATTTTTGGCAACGACCCAAAGCATACATCCACCTCAACAGAAGAATGGCTTCACCAGAAGATTAAAGTTTTGGAATGGCCCAGCCAAAGCCCAGACTTGAATCCGATTGAAAATCTGTGGGGTGATCTGAAGAGGGCTGTTCACACAAGATTGCCTGCAATTTGACAGATTTGGAGAGTTTTTGCAAAGAAGAGTGGAAAAATATTGGCCAAGATGTGCCATGCTGATAGACTCCTACCCAAAGAGACTGAATGCTGTAATAAAATCAAAAGGTGCTTAAACAAATTATTAGTACGAGTGTGCATATTTATGCATCCACATTATTTCAGTTTATGCATAAATAAACTTTTTTTTTACTACTATAAAATGTTTACTACTATAAAAGTAGCATTTATTGAAATAAACTGTGAAGACTTTTTATAATCACTGTCCATCTGTGTAGTTGATGGCTTTGCTCAAGGGCCCAGCAGTGAAAACTGTTTGAAAATAGTTTGAACCTGGGACCTGGTCAGTCTTCCAACATCTTAACCACTGAGCTACGCCTGCCCCCAATGGCCTACTGTCCCCTTTTACTTTTGTCCAAGTGGTCTCCTGGACAGACAGACATAAGGATGTTGTATTGCTGGTTGTCTAAATACTGTACATATCAATGTGTCCATCAGATTTCCCCTTTCTACAGTAGGTGGTGATTGAAATTCTACTTTAGACTTAAACATCCAAACCATATAAACTATTTTTTTAAAGAAGATAACATTCTTCACTAACTGGACAGAGGCTATCTGTCATAGATGCAGCATTTGACTTTGCCTAATAAAGGATGCTGGCATGCTAGAGCTAATTAAAGAAAACCATAGGTAAAAGGAAACCGCTGTAGGATCTTATTCACGGTGGCAGGAATGATCATGTTTGAAGGTCAAGAATGAAGCTTTCCTCTTCCTAATTTCAAAGCTACTGCAAAGGTTTGATACAATAAACACTGTCTATTGATCATTTTGTCCCAATATTTATAGGAAGAGTAACAAATCAAAATTCTACCCCATCCTCACCACAGTGAAATCTACCCTGATTACGAATCTCTGTGTTGCCTGGCCTTTACATAAATTCACGAGAGTCTTTTCCCCTAGTTGATTGCTTCAGCCTATTGCACGACCTGCATGGCCTACTAAGCTTTGACCTTAATGTATTGCTCTAGTACTGAACATTTGAAAAGGATGTTCAGTGCCTGGAATGGGTCACTAGGACAGTGCCACTCATTGGCACACTCTCCTCTAAAAAACAAAAAACAAACAAAAAAAACTCTACATTATAATTACAACCAGTGGGATTTTCCTTAAAAGAAAAATCCAATTTCCCCTCTCGTCATGCAGAACAAATTAGCTGAGACACAGCTAATTAGTTGACGTTATAACCTGACAGATTAATCAACCAGACAGATTAAACCTCTATCAATATCCTGTAATTCATACAGTTATTGAGGAACTAAACATGTATGGGATAAAAACCATAAACACATGTTCAATTTTTAGCAAGGAATTCCTTTAATACAAATATTTCAGCATGGTCAGAACCCCCCACCCCCACCCCAACCCAAACAAAATAAAAATAAAATAAAATACTGTCTGAGGTACAGGTCTACATGTGTTCCATCATGAAATGATAGTAAGTGCTCATGTGCCACATCATAAAATGGTAAGATATGAAATCAAATAAATTAAAATACAATAAAAAATAAAAATAAAAAAAACAGGAAGCACTAGAAACACATGGATTTTGTTAGTAGTAGCAAACCTAGTATAGACACAAAGCCTTTCTGTCTAATTCAGAGAGAACAAAATATCACCATATTAATATGGCAGTTTTAAAAAAAAATTTTTTTTAAAGAAAGTTCTCTAGTCTTAGGATTTGAGAATTTGCTGTGTCATGGTTTGCAAAGGGCTGGGCATAAGGCAACCTGACTATGGCTCAGCAGTTTTATTACATACAGAGGATGGTTCCCCCAGGTGCACTGCTACATTGTAGAATAATTGTCATTTTCTCACAGAGCAAATCAGCAGATACACAGGGTGTGTGAGATCTTTGGGTTCAACTCAACAGCTTTTGGTTCTAGAATATTGTTTACAATAATCTAAATAACACTGTAACTGAAATAACACTTTACAATAACAATGTCAAGTGTTATTAAGGTAGACTGTACTGTGTGTGGGTCCATACCTGGAGGAAGGCGTGTGTATTTAACGATGAAGCTAGAACTTAACATATTAACACACATATTCTTTGATATGAAGGTTAGTTATAGAGAGAAAAAAATCTGTTGGTATTTTCCTGTGATAGGGTTGTGCTGGATCTGATGATTAGTATTATTTGGGGACTTGTTGCTACAACATAAATGTTATTTTTAGCCTGATATTTAGGTGATATCACCTAGTTAATAATAATTTCCAATGCATCAGGGTCTAATGATTGATAAAGTGTGTTACGTGTTTCTTTGCATTTTCCATGTTGTCTATAGGTATGTTCATATACTCTCTATAAAGAAAAAGTCCTGGTAAACAGCTTATTATCACATCCATCCTTTCATATAAAGACAATAAAAGCAGGTACATTAGGCCCTGGATTATAATAATAATAATAATAAAAAAAACATTTTTACTAAATCAGATTAATAATATGCAAAAATTACAATTTACCAGACATCTCTAAATGGGGAATTATTTTAGGATGTGTGGACATGAGGCAGCACGGGTGCCTTATGCATAATTAGCCTCAAGACTTTAGAACGGCTGACACAAACGTTCTACAAATTATAACTATACAGATCAATTGTTAGTCATTTAAATTATGCCATGATATTTGATTTGTATGAACACACAATAATAATAAAAATTTATGACCCTGATGCTTTAGGAAAACCAGGAAAAAAAACTGCTCATGTAATGCAAATCGATTGTAATTCTAACAAAATTAGAGCAAAATAAAAACACATTTATTGGCTTCTTTTTACAGACAAAGCTGTGGAAGGCTGCGACTTTAAGTCATAATTTACCCAACAGCCTTGTCTGAGCTGAACTAAAGAGCGTTCAGTGAAAAATCAAGTTGATTTAAGAAAGAGTACAGCAGCATGGCTTGATTTTGCAACAGTTTTTGTGATATCTAGGAATTATTTAGCGTCCCAATTCAGAGAACTGCTATACAGTTATATGATGGATTGATATTTCATGCTGTAATTCACAGTTGTTGAGTTATGTGATATGACATGGTATGAAATTATACTTAATCACAATTTCATCTTTAACTTCTGTCCAGACCCCCACCTCAACCTATTTTTAGAAGCCTCCATATGTTAATTTGTCCTTTGCAAGCTTTGTGGTAAAACAGCTTTCGTTTCTTATAAATAGATTTGCAAGCATCATTAAAACAAAAATAAAAATAAATCTCTTAAATGAATTACAAAAGGCTACTGCCTCAGTTGGTACTTTTTCCTTGCAAAAACTAAAATAATCTTTTTGAAATGTTTCGTCACTGTCGTCTGTAGAAAAAAAGTACTCGTACCAACAGCTTGGCGTTATCTACAGCTGTACAACAGGTTCGCGAGCGTGTCCGTGGAAGGGGGAAAATATGCGCTTCAATTTACATAAAATTACACTTTACAGTTATTTGCTTAAGAACAATTAATAAACAGTACAAAAGGAAATAGAAATGCAGCACTTTCTATTGGGAGTCTTCCGAGTTTGTTTTTTCTTCGATAGCCTGTTTTACAATCTCTGCCAATTTCAAACGATCCACTTTATCAGAAAAAACCCGACCTGAAAAAAAAAAACAGAAAAAAAAAATGATGTTCAAATTTAAATTACGGATACTTCAATATTAACATCACTACAATAACATCAAAAGCGGTTAGTGCAATTAATTGATCCACATCTTTTGAAAGTATGATGATAATACTAAGAGAACACCTACCATCCCAGCTCAGTCCCTGCAGGCCATCGCGGAGCAGCTTGCAGTCTCTGTTGAAACGCCACGCTTCATACATCACCTCATTCAGCTTCTCGTCCTCATTTTCTCCTGTCAGAGTCACAGCACAAATACAGTAAGTGTGCAGACAAGACAAGTGTGACATGCCCATATGCCATTTGTTGGTGCTTGTCCGGTCTGTGTGTTTAGCCGACTCACTCACCGGCCTGAGGGAGGATGCACTGAGCGATGACATCCCGCAGCTTTTCCAGAGCCACGTTGGAATCTTCTGCTCCATTTTCAGGGTCATTAATGAAGAAGCCATCATTAGGCTTTGTACTATAGTAATAAACAAACAGCAATCACACCAGTCACATTTACTGAGAGTGTAGAATCAGGCTCATGCTTATTTTGGTCCTGAGGAAGACTGTGCACAGGAGAGTCTCAGCCAACCTGACAGAGATAGAATGCTATTGCAAGAAAGAAGGGTAAAATAGTGTCTCGATAAGTCAAGATGTCTCAAACTGATCGTCTCTCACTTAAAAAGACTGATTATAGGTATAAAATAGAAAGGTGTTTCAACCAAGTTTTCCCGGTTAAAGCAACAGCACCACCAAGCTGCAATCTAAACCACCTCTTCTTTTTCATAGCTGACCCTGCGCTCCGACCCCAACTGACCAACGCGCTGAGATGTGAGAAGGAAAATAATTGTGTTGTAATGTAAATTTGACAAAGGGGCCTTCTTCAAGTTAGGCGGTGTGTACACTTATGCAACCTGCTTAATTTATTGTTTTTTATGACAGAAAAACTGAAATTTTATTTTATTTTTTTCTGTTCAGCAGCGTGAAATTTCAACAATTTAAAAAAAATATTTAATTTCGTGAGAAGGGAGAGAGTTTTTATGTTCTTACTCTCAACGTCTTAACCGCTTTATCCTGTATACAGGGTCGCGGGGCCTGGAGTATATCCCCCGGGTACAGCCTGGATGGGTTGCCAATCTATCGCAAGGCACACAATTACACAATCACATGCTTATTCACACACTACAGGCAATTTGGGAACATCAATTAGCCTAATCTGCATGTCTTTGGACTGTGGGAGGAACCCGGAGCACCCTGAGGAGCACCTTGAGGAAGACACATCAAGGGCCAATCATTTTAGACTCAAGACATTAAGTCAAACTTGTTAAAAGATAATTAATTGCTCTAAACAGCTTAATTTTCCAATAATTTAGCGAAGGTGTATTTACAGTAAAAAAAATTTAGGCCAAATGTTTACCACAAAAAATATCACCACATTTATAAGCGTTTCAGTAACACCAGATTTCGGTTTCAGTAAGGTGCTACATACTCGGGTGCACATGTCAGAAAATAACCAAGCACATTCATAGCATAGCTGACTATTTTTTAAAGTAATCCCTAAAGCTCACAGAACAAATGACGACTCGTAATTGCAGAGTGAGCTGGATCTAACGCATCTGCAGTGTGGCATCAGAGGCTCACTCCAGTCCTTCCACATCTCCTTTGTCAAAATTTATTAGATAGTCTTATTTGTCTATATTGATTGTGTCTTTTTTATTATTTATTATATGTGTACTTATTTTGGATTACTTTCTTTTGTGGCCAAATTTAACATAAATGTGTGTGTATGCAACTCGCTCTATAATCTTATCTCATAGTGCAGTAACTCAAGCGAATTAAGTTAAAGCTTAAGTTAAAGCTCATCAATCAAGGTTCACATTAGTGAGTCATTACACATTTCCCCTAAAATCTTTTTGTTTTAGTTTTTTTTTTAATCAGGAGTTCTCATGGGATACGACAAATATTTCCCTTTTAACATTTCATGAATACCACATTTCTCATCTAAAAGTTCCAGCAAATGATTCCCAAATAAAAGCTCATCATAACCAGGTTGAAAAATGAGGTGACCTAATTACTGATGAAAAGTGCAAAAGCAGAGAAAGAAACCAACCCTAGCAGCTTTCTCTTCCTCAGAATGGGGTTGTTTACAGAGCTGAGAGGCTTCAGGCTGACGTTAAGGTCCTGTATTCTCATGTTGGCCAGTTGTTCTGCATGGGCCTGCTGGATCCCAGCAACCACCGCCTGCTCACACAGAACAAGACACACACAGTTCATGTTAGTGCTAAAAGCCTGTATTAATCCACAAAGTGTTTCCCCTTTTCCTAGAATGCATATTTTACATTTTTATAGAGTGTATATTTCTATTATATATATGATCTATTTTATAGAGTATTTATATTTATGATGCATCAAACTGGGCAAACCTTGTCCATCATCATTTGAGCAGAAGGAAGCACATTGTCCAAAGCTTCAGTGCAATTAAGCCAGGGGTGAGCTAAGACCCCCTCGATGGTTAGCCTTTCTTCAGGCTTTACCTTCAGCAGCCTGACGATGGGAAAAAAA
>JAAGKR010001541.1:81396-121654 GCA_011419295.1 Clarias macrocephalus | reverse complement strand
TCTGTCTCTCTCTCTGTGTCTCTCTCTCTCTCTCTCCCTCTCTCTGTCTCTCTCTCTCTCTCTGTGTCTCTCTCTCTCTCTCTCCCTCTCTGTCTCTCTCCCTCTGTCTCTCTCTGTCTCTCTCTCTCTGTCTCTCTCTCTGTGTCTCTCTCTCTCTCTCTCCTCTCTCTCTCTCTCTCTCTCTCTCTCTCTCTCTTTCTTTCTCGCTTGCTTTCCTTAAGTTTTTAAATAACACAGTCGAAGCCACAGAGTTGAACAGGAACTTTAGGGATTTTCTGGAACAAAGGATGAAGGGGAAAAAAAGACCTTGCGTTTAGTTGAAGAGTCTAAAATCTGGGAGGGAAAAATGTTAGATTATGAAGTTGAGTGTCGACAAGAAAACTTTTTTTTTTCTTCATTTTTTCAAATGCACGTCTCCCCGCACGGTATTCAAATGTAATGTTTCTTTTGCAGGAACTTCAAGGACGCTCGCAAAACCGAAACCGGGACTAATTTTAGTTCTTGTGCCGTAGTTCATAGTGTCAAATGTTTCCTGAGATGCGAATATGCCTTCGCAGATACGTTCGGGAATGTTTGGGCTGAATTTCTGATTCAGGTACTTTGTTTTTTTTCCCACTAAAATAACAAGCACTGACTTTTAGACTTCCTTGTTGTAGTTGTATGAAAGACCTGCAGGCAGCACGAGACCTACTCTGAAGCGAAAAGTAAAGAGGTTTAAGGAACAATGGTCCTGGAACTAAAACTAGCCCTGGTTCCTGCAGTGCAATGTTCTCCAAAGTTGCTTGTGCTGCCCACATAAAGGTTCTCCTCCGTAGGTATAAATGCACTCACAGGATGAAGGAGGGGAATCTAGCTAACGTTCCCAATCCTCGTCCTGGAGGACCTGCTGTTCTGAACATTTGAGTGATTTCCCAGCCCTCAATATACCTGTGTGTTTAATTAATCAGCCGATTAGGAGTCTTTTCTGATTTGAGTTGAGAATTGAGGCATGATGGAGACTGTAAGGGGCAGGATATTGTGTCCTCCAGGGGGAGGGACAAGCCCCAATATGTCCCCAAATACTGTGGCGGAAATATTCCCAAAGTTTCTGCAACGAAAATAGTTCTTGGCTTTCCATGTGCACTGGGCGAAACAGTAATTGCAAGTAGGAACTCAAGCTGTAATTGGGGAGCTACGGGTTGTGATTGGTTCAAGAAATCACATGAGCCAGTGGTTTGGATTTGTTGCTTTACCACCGTACCTAATTTCTACAGAACCGAGGGGGAAAAAAAAAACCCACACCTTCTGGTCTATTTTCTAAAAACCGAGACTGTACATAAGGAAAATGCTTCACCGTGTCGTTTTTAATGCGAGCACATTTGTTACAGAGACATCCCGTCTCCTCTTTATGCTGATCTTTCAAAATGTGCTAATTACTCGTACCATGCAAACGGATCATTTGTGAGGATCAGCAGGAAAGTACCCGGTGAGAGGTTTCCTCTTTGCCACGTTTAACTCTTACACGATTAGCGAGTCTGACTCCGGCTAAAAGCAAAGCGGCGACTCCTCCACCCAGAGATTAATCAACTTCCTCATCAAAAAATAACGGTTCGCGCGGGTCCTTTGCTAAATCTTAGCGTTCGTCACCGGTTGAGGAAAAGGTGTGAATACGTTTAAAGAATTTCCCTGGTGAAACTGAGTGTAAGGCCGAAGTGAGCATAATATTCAGACCGAGCTGATTTGTAATGCATTATTCAGCAGGTTTTACCTCTGAATCTCTCGTTCGGCTCCGTACGGGACAGGAAATCACATCAAACCTGAAGAACATGGCAACTGTTTGTCAAGACACGATGCGTTTTATTTTCGCTTGACAGACCGGGTCAGTGTTGGCTCGTTAATGGCCGGTTTTTGCTTCGTTACCAGAACAACACGATGATATCCCGAGGAAATGTTAACGTCTATTCGCATGCACAAGGTGCCATTATTCTTTCAAACCAGTTTTGCTTCCCGTCGTGTTAGAGAAAAGGTGCTACTTTGAAATAACCGAGAAAATGAGCATAAGAGCAGGTCAGGGAGAGTGAAAGCAAAAAAAACAGCTCATAAAAGTGAAGTGCTAAAAGTCCACCCCATAAAGAACACGCTGGAATAAAGTCAGTGATCCAGAGCTATTACTTCCTCGGCGTTACGAGGGATTTGGGAATCTTTTGCTGGACTCCCGTCCTTTCTATTAATACCTTCACGTGCGAGCGTGCAGCTAAAACCAGGCCTCCATGAGGTTCGAAATGTTTTCTTCCTCCAAAGTATGACTAATGACCTGGAGGGTTGATTACTTTTTAAAATGCATGTTTGTATTTGTTTGATTCATGAATTCACTGATTTATATATTTTTTAATCTGTACTTGATTAATCGTTTTGTACATACGGTACTATACAGAAATCTTGACACCAACTCCAAATTTCATCATATTTTATTTTCAAAGCTCGAGACTTTCCGGTATGTTTTTAATGTAGTCCTGAGGAAAAGTCCGCAGGCTTCCCAAAACACCTTTTTCGTCTCTTGTTATTTTCATTCCAGTCCCTGTACCTGAGCTGTTTCGGAGGAATGTTTTTTGTTCATTAAGCCACACCGTGACCTATGAATCATTCAAGAATAAAAAACAACAACAACAACAAACATCTCACTTAAGATGGATGCAGTGCCGGGCCCAAACCCGGATAAAATGGTAGGGTTGCATCAGGAAGGGCATCCGGGCGTAAAACCTGTGCCAAATTGTTGTGCGGATCAGATGCTCTCCTGTGGCGACGCCGTCAGCGGGAGCAGCCGAAAGACGTGCTTGGGGCAGCCTGGCACATTCGTTCCCTTTTTTTTTCCATTTAATCTACATGATTTAATTTCATTTATTATGAGGAAATTAGGGCGGTCGACACCATTTGCCATCAAATCTGTGATGTTTTGATGCCGTTCTGTCTAATTCTTCCTCAGTTTGAGCTACAGATTATTGGGCTGCATCGAGCAAAGAAAACAACTAATATATGATGTTTTTTTTTTTTTCCCCTATAAGAGCACAATGTTTTATTCCTCCTACACCATAGCAGTTTTCCAACAATGATTTAGATTTATTAGAGAAAAGGTCATATCCTGTACCTTTTTATCCTTTTTATAGCTGCATATGAAACAAGTCTATCGGCTTGACGTGTTCATTCCCTTCAAATCGAAGCTGAAAAAATGCTTAGACAAGATCAGAGTCATGGCAACGCCTGTTTTAAAATATACTGTTATTTACACCGTCACCTGGTTTTTAACTTGTTCTTGCGTAATAATTAAATGAATACAGTGCCAGTCTCTCTGACAAACTGTCATGCAGTTAAAATCCTAAGCGAGAGTAAAAATTCACATTCACAATTGATTCAATATTGATATAAACCCTTATTACAAACTGAGCCTGAGTCGCCTCTGATCCAAATCAATACAGAGAGATCATACTTTTCTATAAAACGCTGCCTCTTTCTGCGAAATAATCTCACCCGAGTGCGATTATCTCGTGATTTTTCCTGATAGCGAAAGTACCATTTATATCCCATTTAGTGTGATATCGTGCTGGAGAGAGAGAGAGAGAAAAAGAGAGAGGTTGTTTACACTTGCATTACATCTCTTATCAGCGTCTGAAAGTCACGCCGTCTTCCTGGAGCATCTGAGAGATTCGTATCTAAAAGGTCAAGCTGTTTGAACGAGCGGCCCATTATCAGAGCAAATAAAATATTCAGCCACGATCAAGGAACTTGGAATGAAAAAAGGTGCAGAAAGTGTGAGACAGATTGAGGATCCGGAGTAATGTTTACCGTCTGATCCATGCATACGCATGAGTGATGTGTGTGTGTGTGTGTGTGTGTGTGTGCGGAGATTTTCAGATTCACTGTGCATAAACGAGTTTTGAGCCTCTCGAAGATGAACAGAGCCGTCACGGAGAACAGCAAAGCGGCCTGGCGTTATTCGGAAAGTTTAATCGCACAAAACATTGCAGCTCCGTCACGTCGTCTTCCTCGTATCGCCGCGCAACCGTACGCCCGTAACCCAGCGGACCAATTAGGGTACCGAAGCACAATTAACTGTAATTGAAAATGGCGGGTTATCTGCAAACGACCTTCGAGTCGGCGACAACGGAAACTGACGAGGCGCTCACAGGGAGCGGAGCAAATGTGAGACGCTTCTGAAAGGGTGTTAATTAAGGAATTACAGGGTCAAAACAAACCGCTCCGTCTCCTACGAGCTGGCTACAGTGCGCTGAATGTTCCAGAACGCCACTGCATGAGATTAATAAGAGTCTGTTGACTTGTCAAGAAGATTAAAGAGATTACAAACGCATACGCTGCCGCCTCTTGACCGCACAACGAGCCATTTTCTTGTCATTGGAGCAGATAAGAGGGTTGTTTCTCTTGATTTAAGCTCGGGGTTGAATTTGAAAGGTTGGACCACTGCTTTGTTTTAGTACGTCTTGTTTTTTTTTTTGTTTTTTTTGTTTGTTGTTTTTTTTTTGGCACGTCTTTTTTTTTGGCACGTCTTATGCGAGGGGCGTTCAAGTCAACGTGGGATCAAAGTCAGCAATCTTGACATTCATCCGGTGAGAATCTTCATAATTTCTTTTGTTTTCACCTATCGATTATGTAACGTTTTTTTGTTTGTTTGTTTTTTGTTTTTCATGTTCAAGTCAAAGTGGGACTTTTGATTATTTAGAATAACAGAACACAGTTCTGAGTGTAACTGCATTGAGTAAAACTGCATTTACTTCTCTACATAATGGCAGTTTTTGCTCTCAAAACTGTGGCCTCTTATTCTGAATAATCAAAAGTCCCACTTTGACTTGAACATGAAGCTGGCAGTCCAACCATGGTTCGGGCGTCTTTAGAAAAAAAATTCTACCTTTGTGGTATCCAGTTTTCTCAGTACGCCAGAGCCGTGATCATGTCGCCTGCGTCGCGTCTGAACCGCCGGCCTCCCAGGAATTCCTTTAATGGCTTTTCCAAACATGTGGAACGTTTGCACCCATCAAATATTTCACTGCGGCTAAAAGTCTCATCACCGTCCTGTGCTTGAAGTCTTCTGTAAACGTCAATCGCTTTTACGCCTTCATTCATCAGAAATGTCATCACAAGTCCCGGTTTGACTTGAACACCACTTGTAGGCCAGAGGCATCTTGTATCTCTTTTCTTTATTCAAGTTTATTTTAGGTTCTGTTGTTTTCGTGCTGTATTTTCGAGCTGCCTCGGTCAGTAGTATCGTGTCACATGTTCAGTATCATTTCCGACAATAACATGAAATCATTTTAGACAGTGAAGGAGACCAGGAGTCGGTGCAGCAGGAACAGTACTGTAAGGATGCTCGTCATGCATTTATGCAATTAAGATGAAGCATTTCAGATAGAATAAGCTAATGGAGCATGAAGGTCACTGAAAGGTCGCGATTACAGGGAAATGCCAGGTCATCAGAGCAGAAACAGGGATTTGTTTATCACAGGATCCGGTGCTAACTCCTGTAACGCATGTCTGAGTAAGATGCTTCCTGTAGGCGCGGCATGCTCTTGAGCACGAGCTAGATATGAGTTCATATTTATACCATTTATTATATTAGATACGATCTGTAGTGTGAGGCGGCGCAGGGAGTCACGTCACAGCTTCAGGATCTGTGGTTTCGTTGTTCCTTTTACAGTATAACAATTTATTCCACGACATTCAGTGTATCCATGAAGCGATATATAAAATATATTACAGTATATATATAACACTTTAAGTGTGTTGTGTTGGGTAAAATAATTAACAATAACTTTTGCTTCATCACACCACATCATCTTTATGAATTATTTCTCTATAATAAGATAAGAGGTGGTGTTTTATTCCTCATACACATACAAATAGTTTGTTAATCAACTATAAAATATATAATTTTATTAAAAAAAATATTTTATAACTATAAAAAATTTAAATAATAATCTAAATAAAATCTAAAAAATATTTTCATATCTATAAAAATATTTTCACAATGTATGAATACTTGTTGTAACATTACACAATGGAATTTACAGTATATGAGATCCGTACAATTTCAAAGTCTTACATCAGTGTCTTTCTTTCTCTGTATATGATCCTGCATCTCATTTTTTTGCCTATATAAGTGGAGGTGAAGGCTCAGACCCCAGGACCTTCCCTCCTTCCTCCTATCGATCGTCTCCCGCCGGATTTATGAGCTTGATCTGGGTGGCCGCCTGCAAATCACCTGCATTAATATAACCCTGAGATAAACCGCAAGCCGTGATGATTTTTAAGAAAAAAGGAAAGGTGTCTTATATCGAGAATACGGCTGGAATCTCGTAAGGCAATAAACGACCTCAGGACGCGCCGGGATGACCCACGACGCCGGGTCTCGAATCATGAATTTCCTTTATAGATGAGATTCTTTCGTCTGCTTCCAGTCTGTCGCTCGGCCTCTCCGTCTCTCTCGGTGTCTGCAGATGTTAAATGCTAATTTCTCCATGATAACGACGAGCAGAGATAAAAAGAGGAAATGAAAGACGCTGGTAGCACCTAAAAATAGGGCTGCTCTATATTCCTGCTGACAAGCAATTACTCACGAGTGAGCACTTCTTAAGCTGAGCTGTATCTCACACACACACACACACACACGCACGCACACACACACACACACACACACACCGTGGTGTGACAAGCCAATTTACTGAAATACTTATATTACACTTTGTCATGCTCTATTTTTATCTTCAGTGTGTGTGTGTGTGTGTGTGTGTTGTTGTTAGAATCTACATGACGTGGGGTCAAATACGTACGAAATAAAGCGTCGTGCTGAAATCATCAGTGGTGTGGTGGAATGATGGCGCAGAGGCGTCGGTTCACACCCCGGGTTTTTATTATTTTCCTCAAACTGCATATCCTGATTTATTGTTTATCATATCCTGATTGTTTTATTACCGTTAAACCGCTGCGTTAGCTTTTTTTGTTTAATTCATTAATTGTTTATTTCCATGTAATGTTGTGCAACATCTGCAAAACCACTTCCTGTTCTCACGTCTGTTACATGGCCAAAAGTTTGTGGACACCTGAGCATTACACCTGTGTGTGTGTGTGTGTGTGTGTGTGTGTGTGTGTGTGTGTGTGTGTGTGTGTGTGTGTTTGTGTGTGTGTTTGTGTGTGTGTGTGTGTGTGTGTGTGTGTGTGTGTGTGTGTGTGTCTAAACGCTCTTTAGTGCAGGTTTATTAACATTATATGAATTTATGCCGTTCAAATTTAAATGATTGTTTATTTATTAATTTTTTTGGTTAACCCTTTTTCACGAATCCGATAGCTGTTACCATTTGTATTTCTAATATTATGATGTTGTAGTCATTCAGAGTTATATACGAGGGGCGTTCAAGTCAAAGGAGGACTTTTGATTATGCAGAAGACGAGAGCAGTTCTGAGAGTAAAAAACGCTGTTATATAGAGAAATAAAGGCAGTTTTAGGGAGGTTCACTCTCAGGACTGTGTTCTCTTATTCTGCATAATTAAAAGTCCCGCTTTGATTTGAACATGAAGCAGGCAGTCCTGCGTACTGAGAAAACGTTGATGGTATCCAGTTTTCCCAGCACGCCGGAGCCATGATCTGATTTTTTTGTACATTTCGGCCTCCCAGGAACTTTAACAGTCCAGACATGTGGAAATGACTTGGAGCGAGGTCAGGACTGTACGGGGGACGTACGGGGGACGGGGGAAATAACTCCCAGCTGTAGTATGTAAAAAAAAAAAAATCTCTGGTAATAAACTCTAATAAACTTAAATGCGACTTGTCTCTGAGTCTCTTCTCCACCTCTCGCCCTTGTCTTGCTTCCTGTCTGTCCTTTTCCATCTCCGACACCTTATTCTAGACCTAATCCACCAAATCTGTGAGCACCTCCTGACCTTTCTGTTTTCTCCCTCCTGTCCTGCCATAGCCCCGTCCTCCCCCGGTGTCGACTCCGTCCCCCTGCAGAGAACCGGCAGCCAGAATGCTACCGGAACGTTCCCGCGCGGAGGCTACGCCAGCTACGTTGAGCCGTACCGCACGCTGCAGTACTGCTCCTCCGTGGAGTCTCCCTACAGCAAATCGGGCCCCACCCTCCCCCCCGAGGGGACCCTGGCACGCTCGCCCTCCATCGACAGCATCCAGAAGGACCCGAGGTAAGACTCCGCTGGCTTTGGTCAGACATCCTGGGTCGGGCGTTTCTTCTGCATCTTCTGTGCGGTGACGAATTTTGCAGCGACTCGGGGAGTATCGATCCGGTCTCGGCAGGATGAGACGAGAGGCAGGGGGTCAGAATGGCTTTTTGAAGGATGTGGTTCGCTCCTTGCGGTTGCTCGTTGGCAGAATGTCAGTTTTGTGGTGAGACGTCAATAGCACAGGGGTCTTAATGCTTCAGGATGTTTTCGCGGTGTTTTGTGCTGGAACATAAACAGGCTTCAGGCGGTTTGAGGAGTAGGGATTGAGTAGAAGCTTGTTTTGCTGTTTCTATTTGCTTCTCTAGTGCTGTAGCTTGCAAAAATGACATCTTAGCAAGAGAAATGATCTCAAAAATGAGAAAATCTATTTTATATTTCTTATTATGAGATGAATTTCACCCAATTCAGCTTTTTACACGGTACATTTCAAAGGTCCCATCTTTTAATATTCCTTGAAACAGTTAGCACAGGTTTCATAGCTTCTCCAGTGTGTGTGTGTGTGTGTGTGTGTGTGTGTGTGTGTGTGTGTGTGTGTGTGTGTGTGTCCTGAAATACGCAGCTGAAACACCCCTCAGATATTGCAGTTTTATACCTGTTTCACTCCTCTTTCAAATATGGTCTTTCAGTGTCTATGTAAATGAGCTGTTCCTGAGCCACGCCCCTCCTGAGGAATGCAGAGCTGAGCAACATGCCGGGGGAGGGGTATCTTCTTCTTATATGAGGTCACAGTTGGTTAAATCCTTAACATTGGAACAAATATCTGCCAAAAGTATAAGATTATTTCAAAATGGCAAAAAAAGAGGCTAAAAATACAGTAGGTTTAATAATACAGTATTTGTTTAATTATAATTCTGTAACAGGAAGTAGTAAATCTGACTTTATTAAAGGTACTCTCATTGGCTTAGAAGTCTTTTTGGGGCTTGGGCCTGAGCACAGTGTCGGCAAATGCCTAGAGTGAGTGTTCAGAACTGCATACAGGGTTTATTATTACTATCATTATTAGGGCCCAAGCACTATGATGTCAGCCCCATGCCGTCATAGTGTGTGAAGGGCCCTCTCGTTCTTCTAAAGATTTTTTTCAACATGCCCAAACATTCATGAAAATTGGCAAACGGTTTGGAATCTGCTGCCATTAGGATCCCTGAGAGTCTGAGCCCTGGGCGTGGTTCGAGGGCCCTCACACCAGATTTTGCTGCATAGCTCATACACACCTGCACGTATGCACACGCAACCCGTTACACATTTAGAGCTCATTTCGCATTGCATGTCATGAGCGCAACTCAACAAGCAGTCAGTTATTTTGGAATGTTTGCAAAACGAAAATAAGTAAATGAAATTCCTGACGGCTTCCTGAACTCGCTGAACTCCTCATCCAGTACATCAGTGCATTTTATTATTCCGTCCCAAACCTGTACGCCGTGTACCTGCAGCTGCACCGGGGTTTAATTGGTGTTTTCCCCATCAGGTTCAGGTCTATTTGAAGTGCGCCACAGTGGGCGCGGCTGCTGAATTCTTTCTGAAATGTCGGAGCTAATTAGCATTGCTGAGTCGTGATCAGTGCAGGTGGCGGCGAAGCCGAAGCTGGACGGATGAAGGCCGTGCAGAGCGCGAGCATGACCATGACCGAGTGTGTGATCTGATTACTCAATGCTTGGCATAATGTTTAGAATGTTCTCTGCTAAGATGTTTATGGACCATGAGTTCACACAGGTTGGGCATTTCAGGGAACAGAGACCGATGGCAGAGACCTAAAGGAGACAAAGGGGTAAAGTGATGAAATGAAATGCATGGTGCTCTGTAAATAAAATGTATAACGAAGGCAGTATAGATACACCATAGATCGATAAGAGATAAAACACTCTGGGTCACTATGCTTTTATAGGAAAAAAAAAACATCAATGAATATTAAATATAATGGGAAACACCAAGTAGACAAGACAGATGAGATTTTCAATGAGCGATAATCCGGCCTCGGATAAACCTCGTGGCCAATAATCACCCATGATGGAAATGGAAAGGTTGAGTACACAGAAGAAAGTGTTTTAGAAAATGGAGAAGGAAGTCTTTGATAGAAGAAGATTTAAACTGGTCCAGAACAGAAGGTGGCACTAATGCAACTCACTGGAAGCTAATCGCCATAAAACAAGAAGAAGAAGAAACAATCAACCCAAAAATTATTCCAATCATTCCTCCTATAGTGGCGAAGTTTCTACTACAGTGGAACCTTGAATTACGAGCATAATTTGTTCTGGAAGTGGGCTCATACACCAAATCGAATTGTCCCATAAGAAATAATGAAAACTCAAATTATTCGTTCCAAAGCCCCAAAAAATAAATACGTAAAAATAAAACAAATTAACCTGCACTTTACCTTTAAAAAAAAAGGAAAAATAAAGATAAGTGTTTCCGTTTGTGCGCGCAGGCGCCGTGTATTTGTGTGTGTGTGTGTGTGTGTGCGCAGGCGCGTGTATTTGTGTGTGTGTGTGTGGAATTAGCCCCTTCCCTCGCCTCGTCTTACACAGTAAAACTATGTGCGTGTGAAGCCGGGAAGGGGGGTGTAAAGGCGAGAGAGTGTGTGTGTGTGTGTGTGTCTGTGTCAAATTATGCGCGCGCACACACATAGGAGACACGCTGAAACTGAAAGAGAGATGTTGATTATACCAGTAAGAGACGATCACTAAGACCCAGCAGGGGAGATGATTAACTACCCACAATTCCGCAAAACAAGAGCGCATATGTGATACATGATACTCGGCACTCGTAAACCAAGACTTGCTCGTTTCTCAAGTCAAAATTTATTAAAAATCTTTGATCGTCTTGCAGAACACTCGTAAACCGCGTTACTCGCAATTTGAGGTTCCACTTTTTTGTTAATTATTTGACGAGCGACATGTCATAATTTTTCTCATTTTATACACTGCTACCACAGCATACGAAGCCCCGCCCCAATAATTTTCTCCTTAAGAACTGAAATTTTCCAAGAAATTCCCATCGACATACGAAGCATTTTTGGCATCCGAGCGAACGAGCCCAACCGAGCCGAGCGAAATCGAACGCTAGCTAAGTTGCGTGTACGTCCGGGAGCTGTTCAAAAATTGCTTGAAAGACAGGCAAAATGACTTTATAACATTTTTTGTTGTTGTTGCATTTTGTGCAAGGTGTAATGAAGACATCTATTGATTCCATATTTTACTTAATTTAAATGTCTTTTCTGATTGTTTTGATTGTTATTGGTAATATTTTTGGGTGGATGGAACGGATTATCTGACGAAATTTCGCCTTAAGAACTCGCCGGGATTAATAAAATTTTGTATGCCAAGGTAACGCTGTAATTGCTATTAATATTCCATGAAACAAATGATCACTTACATTATAGCAACTATAAACAGTCTTTTCCTCAGCAGATTCTCCTTTGAAGTTAATAAGGCGACGCAGCTTGAGAAACAAGCAAAAAAAAAAAAAAACTGCTCTCTCATGAAAAAGTTACAGCCTTCACGACGATGTTGGAGAAACTCTTTCCACTAAATGTTACCTAAACATCTCCTTACAGTTATATGGTATAGTGGCATCATGTAGCTGAATATTTAAGTTACATCTTGATTCACGCCCGAATCCTGAACCCACCATCACGGCTTATTCTCGGCGTGTGAAGCGCTGGTTTGTCGAGAGGAGGTGAGTGCTCTTCGCTCTATTAAGGTTCGAGGGCCCAGAAAAGCCCTGATGGGAGTCATTTAGTCTGTAATGGAGCTACGAGTGATTGGGGGGGGCTGGGTTGGGGGGGTGGGGGGGTGAGATATGGCCAGCACTACCACTTGTTTCCAAACGTTACACAATCACAATTCAGACCCGGCTCTTTTGAGAAAATGACCTCTTTTATATCCTGCTTTTTTATTTCACAATGGCGCTCTGTTTATTTCCGTACTTTAGCGCGACGGCGTGTAACGGGCGAAACGGTTTGATGGCTCCCGTGTTGTTGAGAATGTTGAATTCTCCCGGCTTGGAAAGGAGGTACAGACGGGTTTTACTACTAACAGAGCCTTGCCGGTGCTGGTGTACATGTGTGTGTCTGCATGTTTGTTTGTTTGTTTGTTTGTTTGTTTGTTTATTTATTTATTTATTTATTCCACGCTCAGGCCCCGTGGCAGATGTTTAGCGCTGCAGCACTTGTGAAGGTGTTGACTTTTTCAGACGGGTTTGTTCGATCAGCGAGTGCCTTCAGGTGAGCCGCTTGAGCGCGGTGGACTGACAAAGCGTGACATTTCTCTGACCTTTTCCCTTTGGCAGAGTGCAGGAAGTGTCGTGGGCGAGGGAGAGAGGCGGGAGAAAAGAGCAGCGCGTACAGTAGCGCCGTATCTCTCCGGGTACATGGTCTGCGTGTGTTTATTTTTTTGGTATATAGAAAAGTTTGTGGAAAAACCAAACACGAGTGATGCTGTGCTGGATATCAGAGCTGTGAAGTAAGAAAGGAAGGTTGGAGAAATGGATCAGTGATTTTGTTGCTGTAGTGACATCATCGAAGAAGGCGTGGTGCGTTTTTTATTTACTGGTGCTTTTAGGACGCGTCCTCTGTGATGTTCCCGGGGCTCATAGGGGGCTTCGGGTCTTTAATCATTAGACATCCTCGATTGAGCGGCCCAGCCCCAGTGGTGCTCAGGTCCACGGATCCGCCTTCCAAAGCCGCGCCCACCTCTTTCGGGATGTTTCTAGTGGCTTGTCTCCAGTGCAGTCCATTTACTCTTAAAATATCAATTCGCTACCAAAGAGAAGGAAAAAAAACATGATTTCTCTGTTCAGTCAATATTTTCTGTCCCTAGTTTTTTTTTTCCTGCTTAATTAAGAAGATGATTTTAATATTCGGGCCGTCAATTATATGCAGGTATTTTGCATAATGACATAATCAGGTGTGTAGTCCAACTCCAAATACAAGAACGTTAGTACCGTTATTGTCTTGGTCTTGCACAGCTATCTATAAAAAATATTTTTGAAAATTGTTTTACTATGCTAATTGATGAGATCATGTGACCTGCGACCTCATTATAATTTTCTTAAAAACGCTGGACATAGAGCCAACTCGCAAAAAAAAAAAAAAAAAAAAGAGATGAAAGCTTTTTACGGAACCTGCCAAGAAAAATCTTTACTGCGACATCTTGTTTGTGTTGACACCTGGTCAAATGACTGTTGTATTTGCATACTATTTGCATACTATTGTAATATTCATTAGAATCTGACAAGGATGGGCGTGTTCATTCGTCTGTGTTCAGTTATTTCAATGTTTATACAACACAATGTATTCGCAATAGTTCTTTCTCTCCATTTTACTATACATTTTAACTTACACATGGAATATACATTTTGAGAACAATGTACGGTCTGACTCGGAGTTCAGGTCACAATAATTCCAGGTCGGTATTTTATTTTAGGCACAAATCTTCAATACTCAGGTGAGATTATTGTACATGAACCGAATCCAGGGCTTGTTGATTCTTAACCTATCACTGTGAAATGCCTGGAAAGCTTAAAGTCTTAAAGAGAACGCTGCGGTCAGGAACGGGCGCGCCTTCCACGCCAGCGAAATCAAAATGATGAGGCGCGCACGCTGTCTGATCCGCTAGGAAAACAATGCGGACGCGTGGGAGACGCAGGAGCGATGAAGACAAATGAACGTGACTGAGTAGAGTTTATTGATCAGTGGGAGCAAAAAAAGATGGCGGGTCGCCTTCTGCAAACACGGGCGCTGGGCTCCGAGCTTCTCCGAAACCTATCGATCCCGACCTGGAACGCCGGGCTGCTTTTAAACACAGTCATTATCACTCTGGCTCCAGGCTGTCGTAACATCTGTTCGACATCCTAAATGGCGACACACACACATGCGCACACACATACGCACGAATACACACACACAGAAAACATGCTGATTCAAAGGAAGTCCTCGAGTCTCCTCGAACTGACACCACAATTGGATTTTTAATGCACTTTTTTTGAAGACATCAATGTTTACCTTAAAATGGAGACTGTAAAATATCTATTCTGTTGTAGACCACGGAAAGGTGGTGGGGTCACTTGTTAATCACACAACGAGATGCAATAAATCGCATCCTAGACGACAGTGTGATCAAAAACAATTTCTTTAGATTGTGTTGCGTTTTCCGTCATTTATGATTTAGCAAGGGGGCATTTACTTTGTCACATA
The DNA here is from genome assembly GCA_011419295.1 of Clarias macrocephalus. Classification (NCBI taxonomy): domain Eukaryota; kingdom Metazoa; phylum Chordata; class Actinopteri; order Siluriformes; family Clariidae; genus Clarias; species Clarias macrocephalus. The sequence continues at coordinate 107,244 of JAAGKR010001541.1, read as the reverse complement.
GGGCCAGGTAGGTTTGGACAGCTTTTTTCCCTTAATCAATGTAAAAACTGCATTTTGTATGTACTCTGGTTATCTTTGTGCAAGATTAAAATTTATGTGTGAAAAATGTGCCAAAAATTTTTTTTTAATCCTTTTTTTTTTTTTATCCTTTTTTACTTTTTCACTACACTATATACGCACTGTATGTACACCGATCAGCTATTATATGGGGGGGAAAAAAACACTGACAGCTGAAGCAAGTAACAATGACTGTCTTTGACACGAGCCGAATTGCGATGTCTAGACGTCTGGGTCAGAGTGTTTCCACTACTGCAGCTCTTTTGGGATGGTTTTGGTGGTGAGGACCTACTGTAACAAAAGTGCGAACAAGCGCAACAAAGGAAAACCAGTGAACCAGTGAGATGGTCCTGGGCTCCCAGGGCTCACTGATACCGTATGTGAGAGGAGTGAAGGTTAGTTCGTCTGGTCTGATCCCAGAGAAGACCTCCTGTAGCTGTAAAAGTGGATGCTGACCCGTGTCTTCCACCGAAAGCTCCAACAACAGGCATCAGAACTGGACCACGGAACCTTGGAAGAAGGTGGCCTGGTCTGACGGATAACATTTTGCGTGTTTGTGGGTCATTTATCTGGGGAAGGGATGGAACCAGGCGGGCGAAGAAGGCGAGCCGGCGGAGGCAGAGGGATGTTCTGCTGGGAAAACTTGGGTCCTTCCAGTCATATGGATGTTACTTTGACACGTACCAACACTGCTGCAGACGCAGTTCACCAGGACAACTGCACAACCCTGACACACTGTACACATTGTTCAGGAATGGTTTGAGGAACCTGACCAAGAGTTTGAGGAGTTGATTCGTCCTATAAAAGTGTCTTTGGAACGTGCTGGAGAAACACGTCTGATCCGTGGAGACTCGACCTCACGACTTATCGGACTTCTGCTAACAGAAGTGCCCAAAGGAAAGCCAGTGAACCAGTGAGATGGTCCTGGGCACCCGGGGGTCACTGATACTGTACTGTATGTGAGAGGAGTGGAGACTAATCCGGCGCACTAACGGCCACGTCTCTGGACTCACTAATAGGCAGCTGGTTTTTAATGTTATGGCTGATCAGTGCACATGTCCAGTATATTGGTTCATAGGGATCTAATCCACTAATAATAAAAACAGTCGATCGATTTTATTGTTCTCGACGAACTTGAAGGATGTTTTGATTCCAGATGTTTTTTTGGTCTTGGCTGTCGTTCTGCCTTCTCATTTAAGTTTCAGTCTCTCCTGACTTTCCCAAAAATCAGCTCAACTTTAGAAGTGTCTGGCATTTTGTGCCAGAAAGCAAATAAACTAAAGATGAAAGTGACAGCTAGCTGAATTGAGAGAGAGTACATTTCAGAAATGCTTTGACAAAGCTTCTTCCCAAGGCAATTCAACTTGAGTGAAAAATGAAAAACGTAACCTGTGATTGTAAAAAATTCAAATGTGAAACATCCCTTTTCTGATTATGCAACTTTGTTTGTGTGAAATTTATGCCAGTTGGACGTGCTGGTTTTATCAAATGAAGTGTGTTGATTATCATTAGTTCCTCTTGGTCCCACGTAAGCATCCAACAGGGACATTCGGTACCGGATCAGCGTCTGATTAGAAACAACATCGTTCCTTTATTTCCGTGTTTGGTTCAGTGAATTGTCTGTGTTTTTTTTTTTTCTGCGCCACCGGTGACAGGTGTTTACACGACGAATCACTGACGGAAAAAAACTGAGCGATTAAGAAAGCAGAAGGAGGAAGGCGAGCCGGGTCTGTGCCCTGCCCGTCTAATGTATCAGGCTGTAATTATACTGCCGTCGCTCTCAGTGACCTGTAGCCCAAGATGTAGCGATGTTTTATTGATGCTTTCTTTTCTGTCTCCGAATGGTAATCGGGCTAATCCATGAGCTGTGAACTTTCACTGGCACTGAGCGTGAATCCTAATCAAGCCTGTAATCAAACATCTGAGAGTGTTTCCGTGTTTATTTATCCAAAAAACGCCCACAAACGCACTGAATACGCAGAAATGCCTTTCCAAATATCGCGTTTCAAAATCATGGACGTGTTTTATTCTGAGATGTTGGTGCTATGTGGATCTTAGCACTTAGCAAGAGCTCGACAAGTTGAGTACTCTCACATTGCAGCAATTAACGATCACTTGACAAAGAGTTTAATATGCAAATCATTAGAGGTTTTTTTACTTGTGAAAGAACACGTTCCACTTTCTCTCTGTCTGTAGTTACGGTGTTCTTGTGCATCTCCAGTATGAAGCGAGTTGTTTCCTGAGAATAATGATGATGCTGTTCTGATGCTGCTCAGGCTGATCTGCACATTTGACTCGCCTGTATCGCCAATTCCCACCTGTATCCGGGTCTTGGGACCGTCACTAATGATGCCCTGCAGCCACGTTTGGGGCAACATGGCAGCTGAGAAGTCTGTATAACACCCTGCTCTTGATAGATTAATAAGACGCCAGTCGAACCAGGAAAAACATGAACAACTCCGTCCTGAGGATGCTTTAAAGTTACAGGTTCACCTCTGACTGCTCCAAAGCACCGACACTGGAGACTCCTTCCATAAATAAAGAGATACTTATTAGAAATAAATCCAGGTCTCATTAAAGACTATTTCACAATAACAATGATCAAACACATTTTGTTACATTTGTTTGGCTCTTTGAATATGGTGTTACTATAGCAACGAAAAAGTATTTGATAGAGCGCGGTCTGCTTTACGTACACAATTTAGGTATCAACATACTGTATTTAAATTAAAGACAGAATTTTTACGACAGGTGCTTCCAGCTGGGTATGGATGCTGATAACAGACAGTAACGGCACTGTGATGTGTAACTGTGTGTGTGACTGGGCGTGTCCCGGGTGTGGTCCAGTGGTTAATAACACTAACTGTGAGTCTCAGCGTGGGTGAGAGTCGGTCTGTACGGTCCGCAGTACTGAGGAGAGAGCAGCTGCCTGACCACACCCACATTCACACCCAGTCACAGAAGCACTTTCAGCAACAACACACATCTGATGTCGTCTTAAACTACACGCCTCACGTCTCTGCACTAATCATTTCTAAGTCCTTCTGAATCGCCTCTGAACCGTCCGTGTCGTTCTGTTCACGGCTAACGCTTAGCTACAAAGCTAACTAGCTTCTAACACGAGGCTGAATCCCAAATCCCTCTCTAACCCCTGATCAAGGGCACTACTTAAAGTGTGGAACGAGGGATTGTACACCCTACATAGTGCACTAGCTTTCCCTTTAACACTATTTGATAAATAATTTGCTAATAAGTTAACGGAGCTGATATTCTAAAGTGTAATAAGTGGAAATATGCAGTAAATCTGGTGAGTTTCTCAGAACCGTCCACCACCTCCGTGGTTTATTCTCCTCACAGTTTGTCTACAGAGTACCGCAAAGAGTTTAACACCACTTTCCCTCCTGTGAATTGTCGCAGGCTCTGCTAGTCGCGGTTAGTTAGCTCGGTCAGTTTTGGAAGCATATGTGTGGGCGGAGCAAAATAACTGTTTTTTTTTATGTGTATTATCTGTTGATAATAAATTGTGTTTGTGGAACTGTTAAAAGCAACATTAAACTTAATATTGTGCCGTTGTGCTGAATATCAGCACCGCTGTGATATCTTCGGTACTAAAAAGGGGGTTAAAAGAAGCCTTTAAATGTTGTAAAATAACATTTAAATATAAGAACACTTCTGTATCCTGAGAACCTCTAAATAACCATTTTTAGACTAAAGAACACTTATTTATTAAAATAAACTATATATAAATTTTTAAAAATATATTTTATATATTTATTTATTTATTTAAAAAATATATATTATCAAAAGGACCCTTTAAGAACCCTCAATGAAGTCTTATCTTAACTTCTCAACTTGTTTAAATAAACCTTTTTTCAGCGTAAAACGTTTATTTCTCCAGTGATCCATTACGACCTGTATGTTCTAAGAGTGCGTGTGGTATAAAATCTAAATTATGGCTCATCATGTTCTTCTTAATTCTCTTATACACTCATAGAAGGGTTCTTTTACTCTGGATGAGTACAGGTTCTCAGCGAGGTTGTAGGGTTCCACACACAGACGTTAAGGATCTCTGAGACTGAGAGTGAAAGAAAGCGAAAGAAAGCATTTGCTCAAATAATTTTATCAATTGATATAGAAAAACGGTTCTAAGTAAAGAGATATTCTTTATTTGTAAATTTGAATTGATTATATATTTTTAATATGATATGATGTCAGATTTTTAAGGGTCACTGCATGTATTGAGCGTACAGTCTGGTTGCCTGGGCAACGCTATCTAACGCTATAAGTGTGATCAAATGAGCATCAAAGGGATTTTAAAAATGCTAAAAATTATTTTTGCTTCCTTGTGATTATTTCTTTGCATAAGACCAGAACAAATTGAAGTTTCTCCAGTTATAAGGTGACATGAAAACTCTCCCACAGCAGCTCTAACATTACAAGCTCATGAGTATTCAAATGGGGCTAAACTTTGCAAGCGGAACACAAATCCGAGAGCTCTAGCGTGCACACACCTCGTCCTCTCCTGAAGGGGCGCTGCTGTCATCAGGACTAGGGCTGGGTTCGGACCCAGAGCTGGGACGCTCGAGGGCATTGAGGTTGAAAGGGCCGGGGCTTGTCTCTACCCCCAATTTCGCATAGAGTTCATTGATCTCACTGACTGTGACATAACCCTGTGGAGCAGACCATGTGAAAAATACGGAGAGAGAGAGAGAGAGAGAGAGAGATGCGGGTTAAAAGCAGACACACGTCAGAGACACGACATTCCAAGAGAGTCCAAGCGTTAATGATTATCTCACGTGAAGGAGGAATAAAATAAACAAAGCACCAAAGAATATTAGGAATGGTTAAAATGAAGCAGGGCGTTAAAGGTGGGGGGGAGGAGTCATGCGGCGCAGACGCAGATGCAGACGCAGACCCAGACAAAGCTGTACCTCGGCACTTTTAATGGACAGAAAGGAGAAGAGACAGGAAAAGGCCACGATATCAACAGGAAGTAGGGAGAGATGGTGGGCGTGGCTAAGCTCACTACAAGGCTGACACACATCAGCCAATAAGGAGCTGTCCTGGAACAAGACAGAGTGATACGGGGTCTTAAGGGGCGTGTCCTTTCACAGGAAAGCTTGCAAGTGGAACTTTGAATAATTAAAGCATGAAGATGAATAATTCACTATTTTAGCTTATTAAAGAGCTTGGATATTGCAATAAGCACATTTGGTTTTGAAAACCAAACCTTCTGGATGGACAGGATTATCTCCGGCTCTCACATGTCTGGCTTTTGCATGTAATTTCAATAAAATGAACATGTTTTTCATTTAGCGATCCAGTTCTCGTTGTATAATAATCTTAATCCAGATGTTTCTGATTGACAGGCGAGGTTTTCACACCGTACCTCCTTCATACTGAGGGGGTTGACGGGGAAGCTCCGCCCCCCTGTGAGCTCGCCGTATTTCTTCTCCAGGTTGCCGAGATTCTCCTTTTCCTGTAATAAAAAGGAGAAACGTCAGCCATGGATCGACACGTTCTCATCCAGGTGTTTCTGCATCCTGCGCGTCTCACCCGCTGCAGCATCATCTGCAGGTTGTTCTTCTCCTTCAGGAAGCTCTCCTTCTCCTTCTGGGCCTGCTGGATGATCTGAGTCGACTGTTTCTTCAGAGCCAGCAGCTTCTCCTACAGAACATCCAAGACAAGCACCAAGAAAAGTGTCTTAAACACACACACACACACAGATAAAAAAAGAAAGAAGAAGGAGAATGATTATGCGCAGTGGCGTCGCTGATATTTGCCTTGCGGGTGACGGTGCTGCGCTGGTACTCTGCGATCTCTCGGAGGATCTGCTGCGTCTGCGTCTCTTTCTCCTCGTCCTGACGGCTCTCTCGCTCCAGCTGCTGGAACTCCAGGTCCTCGAAGCGCTTCGTCTCCACCTCCAGTGTCTCGGTGTCCTGTATCACACACACACACGCACACACACAAAAACACACACTTTAACAAAACATGTCCGTCTCATTCCTGACATGTAACCCTGTAGATCTCGGTCACTGTGAGGGTTCTGATGCTCGGGATTCACTCGGTGATTCTGGGTAATGAGACATCGGGAATTAAATGCTGCGCAGTGTTAAACAATCATTCGAATTAGAAAAAAAAAACACTTTCACTTCTGAAACCTCACAGTTGAGCTCTGTTATGTGTAGAGCTGTGAATCAGGACTCGACTATTGATATAAAAGTTTTAAAAGTATCCAAACACTATCATTTACTCTGAGTAATTTATGTTGTTTATTGTTTAAACATCACGTCTCGTACGAAGAGATTATCTCTTTTCACTGTTTTATTTTACGCTCCAGTCCAGCAGGTGGCGATGTTGCATCAACTTTATATAATCTTAAAAAGAAGAGAAGCAAGAAGCAATCATTTTGTAAAATGTGATTTTTTTCACACTAGTATTTTGTGGAAGATTAAAGCAGTTTGTATTTCCTTTACAGAAAAAAATCTGAGGGACGTTTAGAAATTTTGTTGCGAGTAATTTTACCTAAAAATGTTTGTGTGAATGGATTTTGAATCAAAAGCTGGACGTTTGATTTCACACACAGTTAAATGTATTTACTGTATAGGAAACAGAGGAAGTTCATCTGTATGGAAAACGATTCAGGGGCGGAGTCATGTCAAGTTTGTTATGATAATTTGCTGATGTCATGGTAACATCACACCGCTGTATACAGTTTGCTTGATCCTTCATCTGCTGATGGATAAAGAAAAGAAAGGAATTATGAAGTTGTGAATTAAGCCCCTGATATTATGGGATGTCCAGAGACATGGGGGACGTTTTTGTATATTCACGTGTAGTCATGGTAACTGGCATTTGTAACGAGGAGAGAGTTTTCTGAACCCATTTCAGTCGGTTCATTACATTAGCGAGGGCCAGCGCTTCGCTCTCAGGTTTAACGTTTCTCGTCGCCGACCAAAGACGTGAAGGTTTACAAACATGTCCTCCGCTGCCGCATGCCAGTCGAGCCGCGGCAGCTCTGCACCCCTGTCCCGCTGACCTTTCACCTTTAAACTCATCACACACAGAACAACACTATAAATCCACAGCTGTCACTGTGTTCTGCTGCAGGCATAACTTTCACACACTGCATTTCATCACCTCTACACACACACACACACACACACACACACACACACACATACAAACACAAACACACTTCTCCCATTCCAGCTCATGCAGTCTGTGTGTATGCGTCTTCATAAATAATTACACACCAGGCATGTGGATGTGACGACTGTTTGTATGTGTGTGTGTGTGTGTGTGTGTGTGTGTGTGTGTGTGTGTGTGTGATGCATGCAGACACAGCAAGACAAGCACTGTGAGGATTTAATGTTTATATAATTATAGAGAGAAAAGCTAGCAAGTCAGCAAGCGACAGGCAGAGAGAGACAGAGAGAGAAGGAGGAAGAGGAGGAAGACGAAGGCTCCGTGTTCAGTACTGACCCTGGACAGCTGGAGGACGAGCTGCTCTTTCAGAGCTTCGGGACACGTGTCGAGCTGAGTGCGCTGCTCGGACAGCACTTCGGCCAGACGCTCGAGTTTAAGCCGCTCGGCATCGAGCTGGGCTTTGTCCTTCGCCGCACACACACACACACACACACACACACACACACACACACACACACACACACGCACGCACGCACGCACGCGCACACACACAAAGGGCAGAGGCGTTAGTGCAGGGGCAGGTATGGAGCCTGGGGTTAGTCACAAACATCAGCAATGAAACATGAAGGAAGAGCATGATGATGATGATGATGATGAAGACGATTGAGTGATGATTATACCAAGTATAAAAGCTGAAAAAATGAAAATGATTAGAGTGTATGTAAGTATACGCTTTCTGCCTTTAACAACAGAACAGTTTTTTAAAATTCTTTATGAGTCTATTTAATACAAAACGTCAAAGTCTGGGGAGACTCCGCCTCTCAGACGTCCCGCTTGTGGCGTCATTAATTAAGGAATAACCTACAGACCGGTGTGATGCAGCAGATCATCTGTTCCCTCCCTAACACTCATTATGTTCCGGTAACAACACGTCCCCAAGTGTTTCATCCCTCTTACGTTACAGCACTTCACACACACACACACACACACACACACACACACACACACACACACACACACACACACACATCACCTGTATAAACTTCACCGTAACAATATTCGTGCTTTGCATCCCTGCAAATGAGCTGTTACTATAGAAACGATAATGTAGTGCATTAATATAAACCCGTTCGACTGTCAGAGCTTCCGGTTATAGAGAATTAATCAACACCTTCTTCTGACCAATCAGAGCGCAGAACTCTGTAACGCTGTGGTGTGAGAGTCTCTTGCGATCGGAATGTCAGTGAACTCGAGCGTTCAAACAGCTGCAGGTGTAACTGCTTGACCTTGCTTTCCAAACACACACACACACACACACACACACACACACACACACACACACACACACACACCTTCTGAGAAGATGATATAATACAGTGTGAAACGGATAGACAGGGAGATTATCACCTGCGAGTGAGACCGATGAGCTGCCAGGAACTTTATATGTATATGCAACTTATTTTGTGTGCGTGTGTGTGTGTGGTGTGTGTGTGTGTGTGTGTGTGTGTGTGTGTGTGTGTGCACGTTCAGTGAACTACCTGCGACTTTTCCGCGTGCACCTTCTTCTCCATGTCGGCCATCTTGTCCTTCAGCTGCTCCAGAGTCTCCTTCTCCTGCTGCAGCTGCGCCGCCTCGGCCTCCTGCTCGCCTTCTAACAGAGCGCGCTCCACCTCCATCTACACACACACACACACACACACACAGAGCTGAATTAGCAATCACAATTATTACCAAGTACAAATTTTCAGTTAACTCCAAAACTATTGGCACCCTCCGATAAACTTTTAAATGTCATTTTAAAAAAGATATTTTTTGTAAGTATTAGCACCCCATGACGTTTCCCTTCTAGGGAAGTCCGTTGTTCAGAGACAGATGTAGAGGATCCTAGAACATTTCTATCTTGTTCATGTTGAACCTCCTGGCAGATATAACCCGGTTTTAGGGTAAATGTACGAGTCTAATGTGTAGATGAATAGATATCAGTCTCTTTTTTCTTGCTTTAAAAGCAGTTTAGTAACAAAAGTAGTCCTGAATTCTTAACGCGATACTTTTTTGTTTTAATATTTAAGAACAGAAAATTAAAATACCATTTTCTCACAATTAGGGCCAGAAATTTTAAATCGATCATTATATATATAATTACGTCATTCCATTCTCCTAATGGGTGCCAATATTTCTGAAGACCATACACACTAGCTTGGTTCATTTATAGCAATAGATTTCTGGATCCAAACTTTTTAAAGCTTCCTCCACTCAGCTACACGTATTGTTTATTATCATTATTTTTTACACAAGATGGTGACGTCATTAACGATGTGTAATAAATCTAATTAATTCCAGGACGAGCTCACCGTCTGAGAGCCGTTTCACACAGCCGTAAAAGATCTAATTTTCCCTGATTAGGATCTCATAAAGAAGCTGCCTGCTGTAAAACCACTGGCTGCTGGAGAAAGCTCGAGGTTTGAGGGGAAAAGAAATAAATTCCTCCTCCAACAGAAGCAAACAGGACCTGAAGGTACAGAACCGGTGCCTGGGGGAAGGGAAGGGAAGTGAATCGGCACAGCGAGCTTCACCCGAGGGATGAAGGTTTATATCAGAGTTAATCAGGCCGTGTGCAAGCGTTTGGAATTTACAGCCAGTCCAGCGTTCACACTGCACGCGCTCACTTACCTGGTGACTCACAGGAGCACTGACGAACTGGATCGTTCCCCAACTCTCTAAACGATTCACTCATCCACAGAGCCACTGACTCGCTGGGTGACTCTCCGAATCACTGACCTTCACACTCTCCACTCACCATTAACAGACTCACTGACCGAGTCACTCAAAAAATCACTCATCGATTCACTGAATCATTCACACACGACTCACTCAGACACTACCACTCACTGAATCATTAACTCACTTAAAGCATCACTCACACACCGAATCACTCACTCACTCACTGAATCATTTTCTCCGCCACCCACTCACTCTCTAAACAAATCACTCTCTCACTCTCTCACTCACTCCCTAACAGGATCACTCACCAAAACACTATTTTCACTCCCTCCCTCCCTCCCTCCCTCCCTCTCGCTCTCTCTCTCTCCCCATCTCTCCACGCCTCTTTACCTCTTGGACTGATTCGTCCATCTGGTTGTCCAGCTCTTTGATCTTCTGCTCCAACTCCTCCATGTTGTTCAGCACCTGGATCCTCTCCTCTTCGATGCGCGTCAATTCCTGCTTCAGCCGGGCCTCCTCTTCCCCGGGCACCTGCTGATGACATCACACCCTCAGCACTCCCATCAGAAATATAAACAATGACATTTAACAGGAAATAAAATTACATTTCTATCTGAAGTGTGGACACCAAAAGGAAGATTTTCAACAAATAAATATTTAAATCAACAAGCTTTAGCGACAGCAGCAAAGTTTAGAGACTAAGAAACTGAAAAATGATGCTGCTGTAAATTATTATATCGATTTTTAAAAAATGTGTATTAGAAAAACTGTGACTTTAATCTTATTAAATGTAACTTTGTACTTATTACTGCACAGCACTACAAACTAAAAATGAAACCTAATGAGGCCCTGATGCTGCGTATTTCCCAGAAGAGACAGTATCGCTCCATTTCCAAAAACTGATTAAATCTAAGACATTTCTTGAGCTGGTATTTAGCAGCAGATTTTCAGGAAACTCTGATCCCGTGCCAGCAGGCCATCACAGCCCGGTTTTCCTTTTAATCTAATAAAGCCGATGTCTACACCCGCTGCCTGCTCTTAGTTTTAGCCCCGAGAGACGCAACTACAGCAGTTTAGCGAGGAAAGCTCTGCATAGCTCCATCAGGACGCGTGGGAAAAACCAGGGAGACAACCTGAAGAACGAGGACTTCTTAAAGTAAAGGAAAGTCACCAGGCTCTGGATTTATTAACCGAATTTATTAACCAGAGAAGTTTGTATGAAACTGATTTGAGAGACACACATGAATGGGAAATCTAGCTAACTGATTTTATACGAGGCTGTAAACATGTTTATTTCTGTTGTAAAGTTCTGCATTTTCACATTAGGCTTTATGGGGACTGATTAATTTTTGGAGCCCCTGGTGGACATTTCAGGAACTGCATGTTTTAGCACTTCCACGTTGGACCCGTTGTTCAGAACCGGATGCTCTCACAGCTGGAAAGTTTGGTGCTACATGCTACATTAGAAACATTGTTAGAAGAGGATATTAACTAGCTAACTAGCTTACCATATGCTAATATAGCAAGTTAGCTACTACTTTAATCCAAAAACATGTGGGTGTGTTTAGTTTTCCGGAAGGCTTGCTAATGGATTCATGATCATCAATCTCATTACTGGTTGTTTTTGTGAATTAAAAAATGTTTTCACGGAGTTTCATGAGCCACCTGTTGACCTTTAGTCTAATGAAACTATCAATTAAATGAATAACGTAAGCACTAAAACCTGCACATGGTAATTTAGTGTGTGTGTGTGTGTGTGTGTGTGTGTGTGTGTGTGTGTGTGTGTACAAGTGAAATGAAACTAGATTACACACTGTGCGTGACCTCTGTATACTGGTACAGTGATGTTTATCTGAATTCAGCAGAGTTTATATAACGGTGCGAGTCTCAGACCTTCAGCAGGACGACGTGAAGAAAGACAACGACAGCGAGGAGGAAAAACGCCGAGACAGATGGAGAAAGAACAAGATAAAGAAAGCAAGCAGCTTTGAAGCAGATTTATGGTGCATATAGGAATCATGTCCAGCATTTTCTTCTGCATTTATGGATTACAGATGTTCTCTTCAGATGGATGACAAATTAAAGGAACGACATAAACCGTCCATGCAACTTTCTCTCTAACACACACTCCAGACTCGGAGCGAACACTCTTAGAAAAACATACACGTAATGCAATTATCCCCTTTAGCCCCTCCCCCTTTCCTGCACATTCCTGTGTGCGCTGGTGTGTGTGTGTGTGTGTGTGTGTGTGAGAGTAAGCAATGAGTGTGTGTGTATATACGCATGCCTAAAAAGGTCATGCACAGAAAAGACGTGACCTGGAAAGTCTCAGGAGGTCTAACAAAGGGTTTGTGCAATTAAACTACAGGAGAGGCTACGAAGCTCGCAAAGCAAACAGAAGTACAAACTATGTCACTGTGTTTGTCAAACCTTCCGAGGCTGATTGTGACTCTAGCAGGAAAGTGTTTCGCGTGCCAGAGGCCGTTGCACTAATATTTCCTGCCAGAATTGTAGCTAAGTATGTTTTGTAACTAGCTATGTGATTTACAAAACATCACAAAGGTGTCAGCTGACTATATTAAGTTGGTGTCTGTGCGTAGAAGCGGTGTATAAATATTTTAACCGCCACATCCTTTGGGGACACTTCTACACCATACCACTAGAGGGCAGCCACCTTTGAATTTTACATACCACATAGTTGATATGATCGTATTATATCTTTTCCAAAACACACACAGATATGATGCACTGATAACACGTGAACTGGTTGGAGTCTAGCTTAGTGTATAACAGACAGCAATCCTTTAGTGGGCGGGGCCTATTAGCAAAAGCCCTGTCTGAAATCCCACCTTGTTATTCCGCATCTGTCGTGGAGACGGGCTGGGGGCGGAGCCGCGAAGACTCCCAGCAGGCGACTCCGCCCTGATGTCTCGCTGACCGCTGGAACGACGCTGGCGTACCTGGCGCTCCCCCATGACCTGGCATTCCAAAGCCGAGCCGTATCCGTTCTCCGCGGAGTCGGAAAATATGGACTCGTCCTCGGACACCTGCAGCTTCTCCAGCTCTTTATTGATCTTCTGGAGGTCGGCCACGGCGGAGCCGCTCTGATCTCGCTCCGAGCACAGACTCAGGATGGTTTCCAGACGCTGACGCTCCTGTAAGAGGAAGAGATGGTGAAAACAATAAATAATAATAATAATTGATCATTTCAAATCCAGCTGCGCACCATTTATAAAAAAAAACAAACATTTTTTATTTAAAAAATCCCGCTTTCTGCGTTCTGATTGGTTACAAGAACTCAGACTCATCTATGATTGGTTAGAAGGTTTACTGCGTATCAAACGTGAGCCAATCAGAGCGCCTTCCTCAGTCAGAGAGTCTGAAATAGAGAGTGGAAGGCGAGAGGTGTTTGTTCTCACTGATCAGGAATGGAAGCTGAAGTCACCTAATGTTACCCCCACATGGGGCAAACGTGTGAAGGAAGAATATATTTATCCCGACAAGAGAAAAACATTCAGATCAAGAACCTTCTGAATGTGTACATGGATAATATTAATTTACTGAAAGATTATTAAAGGTTTAAACCCAACCTCATTCGGATCGGGTCAGATTGTTCTGATTATTCTCATTTATTCTCATGCGTTTGTGTCAAACGTAACATTATTGCGCGTAGCAGAAATCCAAACTTTTGCATGGCTCAACAAGTTGACCCGACCCGAACACCAGCTTTAACGTGGGTATAAGTTGAACACATTGTTGACAAAAACAAAAATAATATTTCTGCACAGCCCTTATAACATTTTCATAACACTCAGAATGACGCTCCACATCACACACACCACACACGACGGCGAAATCACGAGTCGATTACTCTTCTGCGTCATGTGGTCAGAAAACTTTCCCTCCCTGCCTAATACAAAACATTATTCTTGTGATCTCACGGAACCCGACGCTAAACCTGGAGCAGAGAGTGTTTAAAAAAAAAACTACAACAACAAAAACCCACTCCACGAGAACAGGGACGCGCTCCCGCCGGACGCTGCTTTGATGCTAATTAACAGGCCGGAAAAGTCCAGCGTTCGGCCACTTCTATGAAAAATAAACTATGAAACGCCTGCGTTTGAACTCTGAGCCAGAACCGGCACAGACGATCCAGCAGATGTAAACTGATTTATACAGATGTGCACGGATGATTCAGTCCATATAGAGTCAAAAGTAAACTGTAATAAAACCCAGAAACACTTAATGTATCACTGATGTTTAAAATAACGCAAGAAATGTGTTTCACCGACTCACAGAAATCTGTTCAAACAAATACCACGATTCTTGTAATGATAATTAACATCTGGATTCGGATTGGTCAGAAGACAGTAACATACTGTACACTACGCTGCAATCATCCAAGGATATTATTAAACATACTGTACGTAGGTTAATCTTACACCTTTGCACTCACCATGCCCACGATGCCCGAGGTCAGGACGTCCAGGAGCATAGCGACGACCACGAGAAAAAGAAAAGTGACCGGAGCACCGATCGACGCTGGTGCTAACGAGAGCGCTCGATCTGCACGGAAAGGTCCGGCGTATCTAACCGAGTGGGCAGCGAGTGAAACCTCATGCCACCTAAAACAGACCTGGCACTGGGTGGCATGGGGACAGAAATACACCAGCGGAGTGATTTAATCCTTCCGCTTTCTCCTGTGTCACACGGTTAGGAAGTTCAAGACAGCAGCTGGTTCAGCTCCACTGGAGAGCATTATTAAAGACGTGTGTGTGTGTGTGTGTGTGTGTGTGTGTGTATACACCGGACACCCCCACCGAGCGGATATACCCAACCACCTCAAACATAAATAGCTCTTCACAAGTTCATCTTTCGTCTCAGTGTTGAGATCCGATGTGTTTAAAAAGGTTTCTGACACACATGCATGTGTGTGTGTGTGTGTGTGTGTGTGTGTGTGTGTGTGTGTGTTTGTACAAGTGTGAGCACATGCTTAATTATATGACATCATGAGTCAGGGTTTGAGCCGTAATCCCAGTGAGGACGAAGAATTTCTCTCAGGAAAAGCTGATCTATAACTTCTTTATTATTTATTATTTATACAATATTTATGCATTTCATCATTTGACATAAATACTCACGATGCTCTAACAGCACACTCGCCCCATGACTCTTAAAGCAGGCTAGTGAAAGCACATCTCATGGTGTTTTTATCTGGCTGTCATGTTGGTATTCACACACACACACACACACACACACACACACATGCACACACACACACACGCACACACACTCGCGCCTCTCCACCTGCACCCTAACTAGTGTTTACTCTCTCTAGGAAAAGCCTCTAATCCAGAACCATAATGTTCCACCACAACTACAGGGTTGTAAAAGCTAATGAGCGAGTAGCCCGGGCTTCTGGGTTTGGATCGAGCTCAGAAAGGGGGGCGGGGCTACAGGTGGCCTTGCGAAAAAACCCATGAGAAAGCTGAGAAGAAAGTAGAGAAAACACCACCGGAGTTTCATGAGAATCCTGCTCGGCTCGGCAGAGAGGCCGGATTAGGAGCGCCAGTGCGGGGAAAACCGCCAGCTCACGCCGCCCCACCGCGGGCCTCCCAGAGAGAGTGTGTTTGGGCGGCCGCGCTCGCAGGGGCTCGGTTTGCGGTTCGGGGTCGACTATTAATAGGAGGAGTGGGCGACTCCACCTTAGCCTGAATCGCTTGTTCTTCCCACTACACCGAAAGCATCAGTACTTATATTTCCCAGCGTCTGTGCGCCATTAAGACTGGAATTCCATATGTGTGTGTGTTTGTGTAAACGCTTTTTACAAAAGAGATTAATTCGTAGGCAGGTGGGCCTCTCCCTTCCTGCTCCCCTCCCAAAGCCAGATTTCCACTCTGTGGGATTCCTCGTGGACGTTTTTTTTTCTGCGAAGTGAAACTGCAAGTTCAGCTGTAATTTCCATTCAGCTGCTGCTTGTGAGAATCTCCTCACACCACGACAATCTGCACAGCGCTCCGTATTTGTTAAACACACCCACACACTGTACTTTTTATCTACTCTAATAGCTCTGAACAGCTCTCGTACCATCGCTCGCGTCGCAGCTCAACACGTTACTCACTGTATGAACCACAGCACGTAAACTCCCCTGACCTCTGACACTAGAGACTCCTTCCGTAAATAAATAAATGTTTCCTTCTTGTCTTTTTTTGTTTTGTTTTTACACGTTGATCACCAAGTTATGACTTTTTCAATACAGAGGAAATCATTGAAGTTTGGTTAGAAGCTAAAATGACGGTAATTACGGTGCAATTTGTTGGAGTTGTTACGAGATCTACCAACAGATCTGAAAGAAACGTTCTTGATCTTGCTAATGCTTTTGCTTCATTGTCATGATTGTCGCCTACTTCTTAATGTCTGTATTGAAGTCGCCAGATTAAATTTAGGATTAGGATTAGCGTCCATGCTCTGGCAGCCAGAATTCTCATTTCCTAACAACGCTGTTTTCTCGATTACTGTGTGTTTCCCCGTCAAAACAAACGATCGTAAACAAACAGGTTACTCGTACAATATGATTTTTTTATTCTTTTGTTCACAAATTTCCTCACCAGTCTCTCCACCTCCTGCTCGCGAAGCCTCTCGTCTCTCTGCCTCTGGTGATAATCCTGGAGTTCTTCTTTCCCGCTGAGAGAGCTGATGCTGCCCTTCCTCTCACGGAATCCGCCCTGTGGACCGATCCCGGCTTTCCCGAACGACTGCCTCCTCTCACCCAGACCCATATCCAAGACTGGCGAGGATGTACAAGCTATCTGCTTCTCCAGATCTGTGTAAGAGCTGCTGGAGGTCAGGCTCATTTTCTTGGCCTGACGTGGGCTGGTCGTACCACCTGATGGTACGATAATTTCCTGACGTACGGGCACTTGTTTGGAAATAGACCTGTTGGACAAGGAAATGGAGACTACCTCGGGGTGCCCGTTTTGGTGACCGGACTCGTGGGTGGGTGAGGAGCGTGACCATGGTAGGCCGAGAGGGGTGAGGTGGGACTCTCCCGGTCGGTAGAGTCGGGGAAGAGAGCGGCTGTGTGCGGATATCCCCATTCCTGTAAGAGAACCGGCTGAGTACTTCCTTTGGCGTGGTGCTGGAATTGGGTGTCCTGCTTCCTCGCGGTGTAGCCTGCGTGCTAGTCGTGGGCTGGAAGGCATGCTAGCTGCTCCGCTTCCACTGCCTGGAATCGCTCGAATGGCATCGCTTGCTGTAGAGCCGGAACCATTCCACATTGATAAGAAAGAACTTGATGTTTGGCCCCGTCGTCCATCGGAAGAAGCAAGGAGGCTATCCTGGGACTGGTTCCGCGTCATTGGCCGTGGAGGAGGAAGTGCGGAGTTGTATTCCCGCTGGTCACTGCGTCGCGGCGACGGAGGGACACTGTTAGACGACTGGGTGTGAACTTTACCCGAAAGAGGTGGGCGGTCAGATATGTAGAGTCGCCTTGCTTGGTCCTGATAGGGAGATACCGGGCTTGACAAGGATATGGGTGACAGGGAGTTGGGCGTCGAGGGCGGGGACTGGGTCATGCTAAAGTAGGAGGGGCTGCTGTCCCCGTTGGTCCTCAGGCTGTTCTCGAGGGCTTGTTTTTTCCTCTGTAAAGTGTCCATCAATTCCCGCAGCTCGGAGACGGACCGCACGCCTCGAGAGCTGGGTCCGCCTACGCTGGAACTGAAATCACTGCTGAACTTCATATAATCTGCGAGAAAGAAAGAGAAAAGGAAGACAACAAGTAAGCGTGACGTGTCTACCTGTGGACAGCATTTGTACATAAACAGGTTCCTATAAAGGGAAGAAAAGCGAGTGGTTTTTCAGGAAGCTCATCTGAGACTTTCCTCCGCTGCAGAAACAACAGAAACCTGCCTCTTAATGATCCGCAAACCCAGACCTTAATCTCAGCAGTTTTAGCTTCTAAATATAGAAATAGACTCAGGGTCCATGTAGAGCAAAACATTTCTGTTCGAGCCACACACATGCTACAGCGAGCTGTAGCTCTTTTTTCTTTGTCAGGCTGTTCGAATAAAGCTTTCCTGTCCGGCCCACCTAGAAAGCAGCCGGGCCAAAGATGGACAACAGAACAGTTAAACATGTGGGCTCTGTTGCTCTCGCTCTTGTGCTCACACACACACACACACCCTCGCCGTCTGCACAGTGTATTCAGACCAGCTTCTCCACGCATTCCTCCAAGACGGTGCAGACTGATCAAAGGAAATCCCTGACACAAGACACACTCGTAACACACATACCAGAGCAAAGCAGAACCTTACACCAGATTGTACAGAACGTTATATAGGGGAAGGAGAGTCTAGAAGATATTGCACAGGTTGTTCGGTCGGTCGGGGGGTTCGGTGTTAAAAAGCAACTTGAAGGTGTTTAAGAATTCCAGTCGCACAGATGGAAAGAAGAATTCGAATTTGTACTCTAATGGGACTCTTTTGAGGACCTAATGAATTGAGTCCCTGGACATACTGAGTGACAGATCTGAGAATATTCACAATCAAAGCAACATGTTCGATGCATTTATGCTTTTCCAGCGGACGTCCGAAGGTAGAATTGCGGTAATTTGATATTATTTAAGGTATGATCTAGAATATTCGCTAGGAATATCTTATAAAAATGGATAGATGTTTTCTTCTTCCATACTTCATCCTCGGTCACCTCAATGTCGCTACGTTCTGAGTATAGCTAGCTGTATATTAGCCTTTAAAAAGAAATGGGAAAAATCCTGCTAGCAGCTAGCAGGCAGTTAGTTGCCAGTGAACAGACTGTGGTGTGTCATCTTAGAGATATAAAAGTCTCTGGTTTTGTCAGAAGACACCAAAAGTTCCAAAAAAGGTTCCCGTGGTTAGCGTTCACCGAGACATGCGAAAAAAGGCGCAGAATGCGAGAATAAACCCAATCGGTAAGCAGACATTCCGCTGATATTGCCTGCAAACATGTTTCTTTTTGAGACGATATCTCTTAAAAAACAGACAGCTGACCTTTTAAGGCTCTTGAAAGCGTTCTTGCACTTCAAAGGATTCTATTGTAGCTGATCACAGACACACACACACACACACACACACACACACACACACACACACACACACACACACACACACACACACACCTGTCCAGGAAGAAGAAAGAAGTCTTGATTACCTGTAACTGAACCTGATTTACAACCCCCACCCCAACAACAAGGGCTCCCCCATGAGGGCTGTTTGAAATACAGGATACAAGTTCTATACAGGTCCATGGGGGTGGATGTGGTAAATGGGGGTGGGTAATGAGATTATAGTGGCTGGGTTGGTTGGGTTTGTGTGTGTGTGTTTGGGTCTGTTAGCGGGGGGCGGGTGGGGGACCTATAGTGTGAGCTTCATTACCTGTGCTGTAGACCAGCGGGGACACGGGACTCTTCTGAGGAAGCATGCTCTTCATCCGACTGGCCTCTTCTGGGTGGTTGAAACGGAAGAAGTAGGATTTACCCAAACACAGAGAATAACCTGGAGAAAGAAACAAAAGCACAAGAGGACAGAGTTCAAATAGTAGTCAAATAAACCCGACAGGAACCCACTGAGAGCAGCTTGGCCCGGGCGTGTTAGCAGAACCGTAACTCTGGAGCCATCAATCCTGATCGAAACCCAGAGCATTAAATGAGACATCAGGGTCACGACCTCGGCATTACCGCAGCCACAGCTGTCCAAACATCTCCAAACGTTTCGCAGAGTCTCTCACCATCAGGCCTGAAGCTAGACAAAGATAACGGCAAATGCTCCGAGAAATGCTAAATCTCCATCAGTCACCATCACCTATCTACCGGGAACGCCAAATTCCAAACTAAAAGCCTGAGAAACCCAGCAGGATCACTCAGCATCCTCCTAAAGTTCTCCTAAAAGTCTGGAACGTGGGCTGGGAGACCCTGATGAGATAACAGTGCTTTATAATGCTAATAATATAATGCTTTATTAGTGTCTGAGGAATGTAATGCAAAATCAAACCATCTAAGACGATCTTCTCATTTCATTACACTAGAACATCTCACAGTGCCTATATATATATATAAAACAAACAAAAAAAAAACAATATATATTATTTCAGATTTGTACAAACCTGATGTGGAGAAGTTTTTTCATGTTTTTTGAGGTTTTGATGAATCAGGATCCTGTGCTACCTTAAAGCATGAATAAACGCTAAATATTTATGAATATGCACTAATATTACATCAGTGTTTGCAGATATGAAGTAGGATGTTAAAGATGAGCATGTGCTCGGCTTATCATATACAATTTTCATGACAAATAACTGTAGAGGCTGTAAAAGTGCAAAATAAAGGACTTTTGCACGAACCGGAAGCACTGTTGAAAATCAATTTATGCAAATTTATGCAAAGCGCATAAATACTAATTAATTAATTATGTGATCACAGGAGTCGTGACAGATTCCTCTGAGACGAGTAAAGATTTGGTAAGATGATTTTTATTTACCATATTTTATATCACGTCAGAACTATTGTTGCATTTATTACAATGAGATGCAAAGTAAATACTTATTGTTTTATTGTTTTTTATTATATTTCTTGTATTTAGATGTTAAACTTGTGCTCGTATCGATTGTGTAAACTCACAATTTTGTCTTTCCAACTGTTTGAACTAAACTAATACTTTAACTACTATTTAATTTTTCAGTTATTAAAACGAGTACACAGTCATAATTATGATTCTTTAAAGCCAGATTCAGCCTTCGGGTTTCACTGCGTATCTGTGAGACCTGCTGGATTTGGCAGTTTCAGGACAGATGGTTCGCACCGGCCCTGACCGCGGACCCTCGGCCTCTCCCGCGTATAATCATCGTCTCTACAGGTCTCCACTCGGCCCGGACCCGAGACATCTTCCCCGGTCGTCCCCCCGTGACCGCGATGCCGTCCATCTTCCTTCATGAATGTTCTGACTCGCTCACAACCCAAAACTCCCATCGTTTCCTCTCCAACCCACAACTGGATTTTCCACCGATTTGAAACCGGAGCTCGTAGAGCAGCCTTTTAAATCACGGAAAATATTTCCTGCTTTTCACCAAAAAACCCTAAAAGCTCTGGCTGCAGCACTTGGAGCTCGTTTTCCGCCAGCTAAGAGAGGCGAGAGATTTTAGTGCACTGGAGGTTTAGGGAAGGGGTTCAGCAAAGAAAAATAAGACGTGATTAATTTCTTGAGGTTGTAACGGAGTGTGGAGAGACAGGACGTGTGTGGGAAGCGTATATGTGTGTGATGTCATTTGATTCTTTAAATCCAAAGACGTGGACACACGGTAAACACGTTTGTCTCCGGAAAAGAGGATTAGTGCACCTTAGCGCACAAGCAAAACTGTTTCACAGGCGAGAGACGTCTGAAATGTTTAACCTGCTGCTTTGAATCCCGGACCGCTGCTCTACACCCGGAGCTGAGACGGCTGATCATTAACATGCCAAACCTCTGACTTTTGGCCTCTTAAATCTCCCAGACGCATTCCACCGTCCGGAGCGCTGGCACGTCTGGGCTGATTTTCCTGCATTTTTCTCTGATTTGCAAATCTCTCTCTCTCTCTCTCTCTCTCTCTCATGGAAAAGTGAGCACATAACGAGGATCCCAGCCTTAACGGTGCGGCGGGATAATAAACCAGACCTTCACACTGAGAGACGTTTCATCATCGTGACAGTCACGCCACAGTCTGTCAAAACAGTCATCTGAGAGATAGCAGCGTGAGATAAACACAGATCTGCCCGAGGACCGAAACACAGTCAGCAGGAAGCGTTTCTCCGGTTCAGCCGTGGGTGTTTAGTCTACACAGCTGTGCTTCTTTGGCTCTAGACCTTAAATAAATATCTTATAGAAAAGAAAAGAGCGAGCGAGTCCTGGATGCTCGGGTTTCTACCTGACCTCCTGATGACGAAGCTGCTTTAAAGAACAGAACTAGAGTTTAGTTATATCTGTTCAAGACCGAAACCAAGCTTTAATAAGTTTACGCGGATATTTACTGCGTTTAATCTCGTCAAACGGATCCTCATAAACCGGCTCGACAGATTAAACACAGCGCGTCTTTGATCCGATAATAAAACATCGTACACACTCGTCTTTTATGAATTACATGAAAACCACAAGGACTCGATTTTCTGCCACCGTCAAACAGATTTCGTTCCTTTATTACATTTCCGACAGAGTTTTACGGCTAATTAGCAAACCGTCTCCACTCCAGCCCGTGAAAGCAGAATCAATCAGATGTTTTAATTAACACAGGAAGATTAATTATCCAGATGTTGCTCGCCTTATTTTCCACATTTGAGGCCTCTGGAACAAAAAAAAAAAAAAAAAAAGAATTTTCCAAACACAAAACAGAAGTTCTCGAACAGGAAACTGATTTCCATTTTGGCTGGAGTACAGAGTTACATCTCGAACCCTCAAGACTTCACAGTGTCTCCTTTGTCCTCTGACGGTTCTGTGCGGACTTTACAGCAAGGACACCTTAACTCATCAAAGAACTCTCGAGGAACCTTTCTGTCTCAGTTCCACACGAGGACTACCAACAATCTAAGAATAACAAGAATAAACCAGGAGAAAAGTTCAGGCTACAGTAGAACCTCCCCCTTTCTGTCTCTGTCTCTCTCTCTGTCTCTGTCTCTCTCTCTCTCTCTCTCTCTCTCTCTCTCTGTCTCTTTCTGTCTCTCTCTCTGTGTCTCTGTCTCTCTCTCTGTCTCTTTCTGTCTCTCTCTCTGTCTCTCTCTCTGTCTCTCTCTCTCTCTCTTTCTGTCTCTGTCTCTCTCTGTCTCTCTGTGTCTCTCTCTCTGTCTCTTTCTGTCTCTCTCTCTCTCTCTCTCTCTCTCTGTCTCTCTGTGTCTCTGTCTCTCTCTCTGTGTCTCTCTCTCTGTCTCTCTCTCTGT
This sequence comes from Clarias macrocephalus, assembly GCA_011419295.1. NCBI lineage: Eukaryota > Metazoa > Chordata > Actinopteri > Siluriformes > Clariidae > Clarias > Clarias macrocephalus. The sequence goes on along the minus strand of JAAGKR010001541.1, from coordinate 84,383 downwards.
CTCTCTCTCTCTCTCTCTCTGTCTCTCTCTCTGTCTCTCTCTCTCTCTCTCTCTCTCTCTCTCTGTGTCTCTGTCTCTCTCTCTCTCTCTCTCTGTCTCTCTCTCTGTCTCTTTCTGTCTCTCTCTCTCTGTCTCTCTGTGTCTCTGTCTCTCTCTCTGTGTCTCTCTCTCTGTCTCTCTCTGTCTCTGAGTTGAACCTTTTAAGAAAGTAGTGAACTTTCACACACTGCAACTTTCGTTCCATCAAAACCAAAACCTTACTAAGTACAACCTTGTGTGGATTAACACTTCATTTCAACTTAACAACAGCAACAACAATAAATACTATCAAGGGGCGTGGCCAAGTGTATCCTAGCGACGCTCACCTGAGCTGATTATTAATTACTTTAATTACACATAAAGTGCATTAAATGTCTATTTATGTCGCATTTGAAGAACTAAAAGTTATAAGTCTTAAATCACACACACACATCTCACGTGAGACCCTTTAAACACGTCTGAATGGCACCGTGGCGTTAACGCACGCCGCGGCACGAGCCTGCGCCTTTCACAAACCCCACTTTTACTGATCCTGAACACAATCGACCGTATAAACAAAGCAATCAGACCGAAAGCTGATCCGATCTCCTCTCCATGAGACACTCACACGAGAAGCGGCACAGCGGAGTCACGCAGATGTTGCACATGTGGATTAATAAACAACACAACTAATCCAAACCCAAAGATTTCTCCTAACCTTCTCGTCAGAGCTTTTCCCACTCAGAGCTCGTCCCTCACAGACCCGGGTTCCTTCTCATCGCCTGAGGATTAGAGCGTCTTCTTCAACTCTTTTACTCCTTGAAAGTCATTTCAGGAACAGCTGGAAGGGCGCAGCTGAGTGGGAGCGGAGCCGCAGAGGGACGGACGGGAAGCTCGGCTGCAGGACGGAGTCGAGGAGGAGAAGGAGGCGGAGAAGAAAGAGTCGAGGAGAAAAGGCGCTCAGGCTCCGCCCCCTTCATTTCTTTCTTCCTTTCTGGCTCGGCTTAGAACCGCAGCGCACTCCACGACAGAGCAGCACCACTCCGCGCGGTGGTGTAGTGTTTCCTCACGCTGTGTATCGGGGCAGTGTGGAGGGGAGAAAGGAAAAAAAAAAGAAAGAAAGAAAAAGAAAAACATGGGGGATGAAAGCAAACAGATGTAAAAAAGGAGTGAAATGAGAGTGAAATGTTTAACTGTTCCAGGATTTAAATGAGAGAACTGTTTTAGGATTGAAAAAAAACAGAAAAAGTGTGATTTTATAGGAATGTGTACTTTTAGGAATCAGTGATGAGATGAATGTCCAGTGCTTCAAATCGCCACCGAGTTCTGGGTTCTGATTGGTCGGAAAGTTTCAATTCAACATCTCTCATAATAGCTATTACCGTTTCTATAGCAACAGCAGACTTGTATTAACACGCTTCACATGAACCCATCAAAGCTCACGTGAGAGAAACGTATCGAAGGAGTCGCCAGTTACAGATCAAAGTCGAGAGCAGATGAATTCCTCCCTCGTTAAAGTCGAGAGATCAGCCAGTGTTTGCACTGATTATCTCTAAAAGCTGAACCCTGGAGAAAATCAATGCCTCTGTGTGTGTGTGTGTGTGTGTGTGTGTGTGTGTGTGTGTGTGTGTGTGTGTGTGTGTGATTACAGGCCAACATGGAGAAGAACTTTGCTCCTCATGGCGGTGGTTCTCAGCTCGTGGGTCCCTCATGCCTTTCTCTTCACCCTCTGAGCCGTTGATGTCGGATGCGCGGCTGATAAACGAGCTTATCTGCTTTCCCGCGATTGTGCGTGTGACGTGTTCGCCTTATCGGCCCCGGCGTTACCCGGCGGAGTCAGCAGAAACGCCGCGAGCACTGACTACAACGTCCACGTCACATCAGGTGTTTGATTTGGGGGCGAATTTTTGAACACAGCACTAATCAGAGATTTCTGATACATCTGATACATGTGTGAGTGTGTGTGTGTGTGTGTGTGTGTGTAGAGAGGGGGGGGGGTGATGTCAGAAATCACATGTGACGTCTCAGGACCAATCAAAGTGGAAAGTTTTTTTCTGATTTATTTGCATACTCATGCATGTGCATCGATCCTGTATTGGTGTGTGTGTGTGTGTGTGTGTGTGTGTGTGTGTGTGTGTGTGTGTGTGAAACATACTAAGACCTTTCTTGATAATTTTACCGTGTGAAGATTTTACCTTGACTTAAATCTTCTTCTTCTTCTATAATGTCTATAAAAGCCGCTTTTCAGGATCTCATTCATTTTTAATGTCCGAATGTAACGACTGTAACAGCTGGTGTTCGGACCCGTTACAGTTTCCCCTTCTTTGTTTTTTTTCTCAGTTTTATCGAGTGCTGTGTTTTTCAGCAGAATAAACACGGAGATGTAAATAGGAGTAAAGCGGCGTGTGCTGTATGAAGCGTGTGGAAGCCAGAACTCCCGCGGTGATGAGATTAGCGGCAGGACAGAGCCAGGATTAAAGCCTAATTCACTGGAAATGCCTCGGGTGAGAGTTTGGAGTTTAACCTGAGGCCTGTTTCCATTTCTCTCTCTCTCTCTTTGTGTGTGTGTGTGTGTGTGTGTGTGTGTGTGTGTGATTGCACTGTTTGCACACGACCTGATGTGGGTTTAAAATCAATTAACCTCCAGCAGTCTGTCTCTGTTCATCTTCACTTAAACACAATCAGCGAGTTTTAAACTGAAAGTGGAAGAGCAGAACCGCTGCTTTTATTCTTGTCCGGTTTCACCAACATGTTTGTGTCACACGTGGGGATACGATCATAATATCAAATCAAATCAAATTAATGAATTAATTAACGAATTAAAAACCACAATAGTGTTACGTGTATGAACAAACAGCCAGTCAATATTCTGGACGCCTCTTATAATTGAGTGGAACTTAAAAAAAAAAAAAAAAAAAAAAAATATATATATATATATATATATATATATATATATATATATATATACA